>OZ005740.1:213906713-213951713 GCA_963930735.1 Dioctria linearis | reverse complement strand
ACCAGCTCGTAATGCAAGACAGTGCTAGTATTACAAAAAAATTGGTGATAAAGTAAGAAGATTCATTTCTCCCTGTAGTATTAAAACAGGGAATTAAAATTCGAACCCCCAAATTAAAATGCCCTCTGCCCTTGACAACAGGTGGAAGAGGCATACCTAATAGTCGTCTTTACATTTTTGATGGGTCCTCCAAGGAAAATTTTTTGATACACACTTGGGCAGACGAGTCTGTCATTCCCAAAACTTTGGCCAACTGTCAACCTTATATGAATTTACATCTAGTAACGGAATGTTGACGGGTATTTTCGCAAGAAAGTTATCATCGCTAGACTTGGGCCTCCGAAGATATTTCTCATGGCAGTTATCTTCGCTGATATACCCAAGCCAATATTAGGCTTAGAGTTTCTGGATCATTATGGACTTTTAGTGCATGTGAAAGCAAGTCAGTAATTGATATACTCATTTCACTAACATCTCCCGCTCAACGAGTCATATGGCAGTCTAGAAATCTTTCTGTCTTCATCAATCTGCACTTTGCACCTGAAATTCATAAACTACTGCATAAATATCATCCCATTACAGTGGAATTAAGTTTCATCAAACCTGTAATTCATACAGTTACACATTGAATTGATACCAAAGGTTCCTCCATCGCTTCCAAGGTTTGCCGCCTCTCTTCCAAGAAAGTAGCGGCCACTAAAAAAGAGTTTGAATTTCTTCTGAAGCAAGGTATTTGTCGGTCCTTAGCTCTCACCATTACGTCTTATAAAAAAGAAAAATGGTGAGCGGAGACCATGCGGTGACATAGACGTCTAAAAGCTTGAACTATCCCAGACCGCTACCCGATTCGTCTAATTCATGATTTCGTTCACCATTTACAAAACTGAAACCGTTTTTCGACCTTAGATCTAACACATCAACAAATTCTAGTATATCCCAAAGACATTCCAAAAACGACAATTTGTTCGCCTTTTGGACTCTTCGAGCTCACCCGTATAACATTTGGCTTATGCAATGCGGCACAATTTTTCCAACGGTTCATCCACATGATCTTGCATTCTGTTTCGTGTACCTGGACAATATTTTAATCGTTTTCAAATCCGAAATTGACCATTACAACCATTTAGATAAAGCTTTTAAGCGTCTTCAAGAGTTTGGTCTTATTTTAAATATAGAAAAATGCATCTTCTTGCAGTAGCAAGTTAAATTTTTGGGACACCTCGTAAAACATTTACGGCGTTTTTTATAAGTTTCGATCGTCGTTTCTTGCCACCGCAGCGGAAGCAATCCTAAACAATTACCTGACCGGTTCCAAGAAAGATGGTTCCAGGCGAATCGATTGAACTGACGAATCCAAGGAAGCTTTTGAATTAGTCAAATTTCAAATGGCTCAAACAACTCCTCTAGCATTTTCTATTGCAACAACTGAAATATTCTTATGGTTAGATGCCTCAGATTTTGCTACAGGTGCAGCTATTCAACAAAAGATTGATGAAACTTGGCAATCACAAGGTTTCTCTTCCGTCAAACTAAATGGCGCTCGACGTAAATACAGCACCCACGAGAGGGTGCTGCTAGCAGCGTATAAGAGCATAAAGTATTTTCGATACTTATTAGAGGGTTGTACTTGCACTCTGTATACCGACTACAAACCCATGACATAAGCTTTTCAGCAGCATTCAGAGAAAACTTCACCTCGGTAACTAAGGCATTTAGACTTCATTGGTGAGTTCACTGCCGGCACACATCAGACACGTGTCAGGCAAGGAAAGTGTCATGGCTGATGCGCTATCAAGAATTGATGAGATTTAACTCCTTAGATCAATCAATTTTTAATCCATGGTATAAGCTCAACCCCAAGACCTCGAATTTCCACAGCTTTTTCAAAACTATCAGTTGAGTTCTGTGAAGTTTCCACTACAGGAGTTAAACCCTTTATTCCGAAAACTTTGAGTGTTCAAGTTTTTAACTCAATACATAACTTGACATATCCCAGCATCACTAGAACAAATAAAATGGTCACCTCTAGGTATTTTTGGCCCTCCATCCATAAGGATGTTAATCCATGTGCACGCTCTTGCTTATCTTGTCAACGATGTAAAGTATCGAGACATGTCAAAAATACACGAGGTACATTCGAAGACTGCAAGACGACAACATCGTAGGATCTTTACTTCCCTCACAAACCCCAGGCACTCTGCGAAGTTTGGATACCACGCTTCGGAGTACCTAGGACAATCATTATGGACCAAGGATCACAATTCGAAATAGCATTATTTTCAGAGCCTTCCAAGTTATTGGGTTTTGAACGAATTCGTACTACAGCCTATCGGTTTTTGGAAAGATGACAGGCACACTTAAAGCCTCACTCATGTCACACCAAGAGAAATCATGGTCTTAGATTCTATGTCTTGTTCTATTGGGATTAAGATCCACTTTACGCAAAGAATTCCTGACTACTCGAGCCGAGCTTGTTTATGGTGTAATGTATGTATGTATAATATCTTTTAATTTAAAACTACGTCACCTAAAATAGATAACATTACATACTGATCCATTAATGAATGTAATGTATGTATGTATAAATCTTTCAATTTAAATTGTCACCTATAATAGATAATATTACGTACCGAACCAATGCACTGTAAAGCCATGACCACAGACAAGGAAAATAAACAGTTATTGGCACGATAAACGAAAGAAAATAAAAATAAAACAAATTGCTCGACCTTATCAGAAATTTGCAACACACGCAAATTTCGCTTTGCAAGCAAAATATTCAATTGTAAATGTGCCTGCGGTCATCGCTATAACAGATCAGTCAATGAATCAAAAAGAAGTTCAGTGATCAGAATTGTTGCCACTGCAACTATGATTTGTAATTTCATTTCTTGCAATTTGGCAATAACTCCCCCCTTTTAGAATTATTGAACGTATTGATTCCTATGTAAAATAATTGTATAAATAACCAAGCATGGGTCATTAAAAATCAGAATTAATTCGATCGTTAAACTTTCTCTTTGATTTCTCACCCAACATCGGCATACTCTGCCGTCACGTTGAAACAGCGGCACACTTTGCCATAATAAAGTAAATCGGCACACTCTGCCTAAATTATAAACAGCGGCATACTCTGCCATACTAAGTAAAAGATTGGCATACTCTGCCCAAATCAAAAACATAGCGGCTTCTTAGCCATTCAAAAGTAAGTTCGGCAGCGATCTGCATTTCTCTGCAAATATAATACAGATTATAACCATTTATCATCATGGATAGATCATTGTGTGACATTGGAACAATCTTATTACATGGCGACCCTGCACATCGAACCATAAATGCAGAACAATGATCCCACCATACGGAAGAGGACTGCACCAAGGCGCATAACATGCCCAAAAAGAAGAACACCAGAAGAGTCGACTATAAATGAATATACGCCTACTTCATCAAATAACATAACCATCCCAGTATACATCCCAACTACTAAGACGCTGAGGAACACAGAAGTTCACATACCTACTGTGACAAAACAAAAAGAAATACCAACCACACTAGAAGTGCCGGACAAAAAGCGTCAGAAACAAATAAAGCATTCCCTGCAAGATGTTTTACTAGAAAACCCCACCGCTGGTCCTAGAGCAATAACAATCACAGAGTACAAAAAGAAACAAATATCAGTGACCAAATTTGGAGAGAAAGACTCATTAAAACCAAACATCTTAGCCGCACAACAGAAAACACTAAATAACGCAATAGCAGATTGAAGAACCTCTGTCCGATGAAACAAGAATATTTAATTTCAACAGAAATCTCCGTAACCTGAATCACGGAAGTAACACATGGATGAGAGACTACAGAAATTGTAACTAATCGACAATTTCACAAACTAAAACTAAAATTAGAAGGATTAGACGAAAATTCGAAGAATTCAATCACAGAGATCTGCAAAAAATATCAAGAAGTATTTCATATAGAAGACGAGAGGTTAACAACAAATAACTTCTATACACAAAATATAAGTACAATATATGATATATGCCTATATAAAAAATAACAGACTGCCATATTCTCAAGTTGACCAAATAAACAAGGAAGTCAATAAACTAATACGGAATGATATAGTTGAACCTTCAGTCAGTCCCTACAACTCACCAATCCTAATGGTACCAAAAAAATCAGGTGATGAAAAGAAATGGAGGTAATTTTTTCGACTTCAGGCAGCTAAACAAGAAAGTAATCAACGATTAATATCCTCTAACAAGATTAGAAGACATCCTAGATAAACTAGGACGAGCAAAGTACTTCTCGACCCTTCATATGACGAATTCGTTTCATCAAATAGAGCTGGAGAAAGACTCAAAAAAATTAACCGCATTTTCAACGAATCAAGGACATTACCAATTTAAAAGATTACCTTTTGGATTGAAGATATCTACAAACAGTTTTCAGCGAATGCTCTCAATCGCAGTGGTCTAGATGACGGTGCGTGCATATACATCGATGACATAATAAAATACATAGATGCAGCCTTAAAAATCATAATCAAAACTTAGAAAGAGTATTTAAAAGGCTTCAGCAGTACAAGTTATAGCTCAACCCAAGTAAATGCAACTTCTTAAAACCAGAAGTATTGTATTTGGGACATTTAGTGGCAGAAAAAGGGATCAAGACAGATCCAAGTAAGCATAACGTAATAGAAATGCGTCCTGTACCAAAGAATATGGACGACGTACGACGATTCGTAGCCTTCTGCAATTATTACAGACGCTTAAGAAAAGATTTTGCAGAAATAGCACGACTACTAAATGCACTCCTAAAGAAAAATACACTATTCCTTTGGACAGAAGAGTGCAGAAAATCTTTAGAAAGGCTCAAAACAAAACTTATAACTTCGCCAGTCCTGCAGTATCCTGACTTTAGCAAACCGTTTATTCTGACAACAGAAGCTTCAAATTTTGCACTTGGAGCAGTGCTCTCGCAAGGAGAAATAGGACAAGATTTGCCGATATGCTATTCAAGTAAAACACTAAGTAAGCATGAGTTGAATAAGTGCATAATCGAAAAAGAATTTCTTGGTACTCACTGGGGATTCATTTTATTTAGACGCTATCTGTATGGGAACAAGTTTACAGTTATGACAGATCATCGACCACTCATCAGCCTCTTCACACATAAGAACCCTTCTTCGAAACTAACGAGAAGACGTTTAGACCTCATCGACTACGATTTTGAAATTGTGTATAAACAAGGAAAAATTAATACAAACGCAGATGCCCTGTCAAGAATAAAGTTGGACTCTGAGAAATTAAAATCAGTGATACCAAAAAAATAAACGTTATCACACATATGATGAAAAAGCAGCAAAACGGAATGGAAAATAGAGACAATATAGAATCAGGCCAATTCTATATATGGGAATTCACATCCATCTCCGAAATAAGAAACATGAAAAAGATACAATTTGACACAGCGTACGCACAAGATAATGCGAAAAATAAAAGTTTGCCATAGATAAATATAACAAAAAAAGCGATAACCATTCAGCACATCGAAAATCCAATGTTCAACCTTGGTTACATCATGGAGAAGCTGATACAAAAAATTAACGAGAATAATATTAAAGAGCTATCACTCGCAAGGGACGATGCTATATTCAATGGAAGATGCTGTACCTTGGTCATTTCGATTTCCACACGGACTGTATCTACCACCTACATATACGCACTTTTATACAATTTTACTAATCAACAGATGACACTTAAGCTATTCTGGGAAGTAGTTTGTTGGAAAATTATGCTTTTATTGCGATTTAAAGAAAAGTCGTGAAAAAAGTAAATATTTTCCAGTGACAAAGAAGTGAAAGTGTTGGAGTTCTATTCTTTTTATATCTTTGGAGTCCAACTAAGGTTAAAAATCGTGCATCGTGTGGTGAATTGTGCGTTTTAAAATATTTCACAGGCAGTTTTGTTTCTTTTGCAAGGGGTATGTATATTGGACACTTCAAACATTTGCACCACGGACATGTTAAAAAAGCCATAAATCGGCTTTTAATTAAAAAATAAATTAATGATGTATATCTATTAGAATTTTTTGTTTAGTAAATGGCTTTGCGAATATTGTTATTCTTGGTTGAATAAAGAGTGTTATTTAATTTAACTCTGTTCATATAGCATCATTCCTTCTTAGTCAATGACAAATGTTCATGGTACAATACCCCACTGTCCATGGTACAGCTGCATGTTGTACCTTGGACAGAAAGAAGGACCCTCATATATCGTTTCATATATCCTAAAATTTCGATTTTTAACTACATATTCGTCAATTATTGGAAAGGTTATGAGTTAGACAATCTATAATAATCGGTTGCTTAAGGTTTGTCCCATTAGTTTTGTAAAAAAAAAGACTATTTCATAAATGGTACCAAGGTACAGCACCTTCCCCTATATTAAAATAAGTGAAATTAAAAATAAGTTCAATGAGCTGCAGCAAAAGAATAAACGTGGCAAAGCAACACCACTAACTATACTACTTTTTGAACCCCCGATAAGGATAAATGATCCAGAGAAAAAGAAAGAATTAATCGAAGAATACCATGACAGCATGCATGGTGGACACGCTGGAATTAAATTCTGCATAAACAAATTGAAACAAAGGTATATATGGAAAAATCTCAATAAAATGATAAAAGAATACATAAACAAGTGTGCTAAGTGCGCAAAAAACAAATTTAAAAAATACACAAAAGAACCTCTAGTGATAACGGACACGCCAACAAGTAGCTTTGAAACGATCGCAATTGAGACCGTAGGACCTTTAAGAATGTCAAGCGGTTTTAGATACATTCTAACGATACAATGCGAATTAACAAAAATTTGTAGAGTCATACCCAATGGAGACAAAAGAAGCCTCCTCAGTAGCAAAATCAATTGTTGAAAATATGGATGTTTCAAAACATTGAAAACAGACAGAGGTACTGAATTTGTAAACGAAGTACTAAAAATATTTGCAATTTTTTAAACATAAAACATGTCACATACCCACCGTTCCATCATGAAACGCTAGGATCCATTGAAAGAAACCACAGAGTGCTAAACGAATACCTAAGATCATTCTCGCAAGAAGACAATTGGGATGAACTAATTTCATATTATGTATTCTGTTATAATACAACACCGCACACAGATACAAATTATACACCATTTGAATTAGTATATGCATCTCGATCGATTCTTTTGCAAAATTCACAGTTACACCCACAAAATCAATTTATAATTTCTCTTCACAATTTCTTCGCAGACGTCAGACCTGTCCCGGCTATTAACCACTCTCGTCAAGTTACCTTTAAATTCAAGGACCTTGACAGGTGTTCGCATGCCTTTTTAAGGACAGATGCCATTCAAGCATCGTTTCAACCGCCTTACGAGAGTCTATTTGAAATCCTAAAACGTTTGAACATTTTTTTTACCCTGGAAATCAGAAACATAGTAAGTAACGTGTCGATCTACCGTCTTAAACATTATTTTGGAGACGTCCAAGCTGCTGATCGAAATCAAAGTAGCTCTAGCCCAACACGCAACGCACAACAATCAGACTTTGTTCAGCCGGCGCCTGAAAGTTCTGTGGTTCAACAAGAACGTCTTGAAGAGAGCTGCCAGACAGTTTCGGAGGGCTTTAATGTTGGGACAAACACACATGTATGTACAGTTTGGTATAACATCTTCGTTGAACCCGATGGCATCGCATATAAGTTTTGTACCAGACCAACCACTATTTCAATTTCAATTTATTCAATGTGTACTCTACACGGGACTGACAGTCTTTTGAAATACAATTTATGATACAGGAAATTGATTACGAGATCAGAATTTATAAACTAGAATATTAAGAATGGCGAATAGTTTAGAATAGTTATCTAACTACTTAGAAATTATTTAAGTAGTACATATATCGTATAATTAGATATAGAAATTAAGTTAGATTGTACAATTAACTAACATAGCAATATAATAAATAATATTGAAAATAGATGGATTATATAGAGGATTATAGATATTCAAGAGAGAAACGATCTAAGAGTTTGTAGAAAAAGTAACAGGCAAAGCAGTTACGTTCTAAATTACATACTAAACAAAAGGAGCAGATCTAATTGTAAAATAAAGTTACTGATGTTACAAATGTTAATTGTATATAGTTTAACAAACACGCAAGATACTCAGGTTGTCCCGTACTAATGAGCTTATGGAGGAAGCGATGTGACCTGCGCTTTATGTATATGTTTAGAGTACATTCGACTAGCCTAGTCTTAAAGCCAGAAACGTTGTCAAATCTACGAAGACCGGAGGCGAACCTCACACAATCGTTGATACTGCGCAGGTAGGTAGAGTCTAATTTTGGAAGTTCAGGCTCTAAAATATAAAATGAGAGCTTTGATGTGCTTCAGGTTGGTGTTTGAACTTAGAATTTGTGCGGACAACCCGAGCCTGCGTATGCACAATAAACCATTCCCTTTATTCCAAGATTTGTGACTTCATCAACATATGGTTGACGAAGCATTTCCCTTCAAGCATGTACCATGGAAAGCATTGCCGCAAACTCCATCACAATCTACCCCTTTGCCACTGATATTAGTGGAGCAGATTCTGCAAAGTGCCATTACAAACAAATTAAATTAATTTAATCTAACTGGCAGTGCAATTGGAGACAATTTATGTTATGATACTACAATTAATGAGATTTATAATTCACAATTAGCTTCATAAATTTGCTGGTTTTCGTATATGGTAAATCTCTGATTAGTAGTTCAGTTTTATCGTTTATGGTTGTGAGAATGGATGTGAAAGTCCAGCTCAACGAAAGGATCGAGTATGCGATGCAATAAGAATGGTGTCTTTGGTTGATTAAGCTTTATGGCACTGTTATGGCCCAATATACGGAAGATTCTTCCAGCAGCCAAGGGCGCATTTTAGTGAAATAATTAGCAATTGCTAAACAGTAACGTCGTATTGTACTGTTCTGCAACTGTCGGTTATTTTGCTGATTAGCTCAACAGCTGCTGCGATGAGCGCTTAGTGGAGCAATCGACGATTACAATAATAATTAACCTAGCATGGTAATTATTATGTAAAGCGATTGTTTACTACTGAGCGACTCAGGTGCTGCAACCAGTAGAACAAACGGCGAGGTTGTTGTCGTTTGTTTACATCCGCGTTGTTAAGTAAAGTCTACTTCCGAATATTGGTGCATAAAAGACCAATGACTGGACTGGCGAGTGCCTGTAGTATTTTTTAGCCGCTCAGTTATCACTCATCGCGATATCAAGTTACGGTTCGGTTCAGATTGGTTTTGCTTTTAAAAGGTATTAAGATAGGTCAGTTTGGTTTATGGTTTAATAAAGAAACTGTGTTAAAAGAAATTCGAGTATCGCTTTTAATTATTGGATTCGTTAATTCGATTGCTCAAGGGGCACGACATTTGGCGCAGCCGGTAGGAAGTTTAAGTGTTGCTGTAATACAGGTATTGTGTTTGTTGTGTTTTTATTTTTGGGAGTTATGCTTTTTTAGCTGCTCCATTTTTTGTTATTTTTGGGAGTTATGCTTTTTTAGCTGCTCCATTTTTTGTTATTTTCGGGAGTTATGCTTTTTTAGCTGCTCCATTTACTTTTCAGGTTAATTAAGAAGTGTTAAATTTAGTGTATTATAGGATCTTTCAGTCTAAAGTGATATTTGGTGGGTTTTTGCTCTTTTGGCGACAAATAAAAAAAAAATTTAATTAAAATATGTTAAATAAGATGAATGTGTTTGTATAGAGTAAGGTGTTGATAAGTTGAAGCCGTGATCTTCGTTTCACGCAAGCATTAGTTAAAATAGTAAGAAGAGAATTGTGTGATAAATAATTAATTTGCTTAGAGTAGGGAGCTTGTAATTTTATTTCGTGATTCTTGTTTCTTGTGTATAAAGTTTTCAATGTCACGTTTCATTTTAGGCGTTGATCATACGCACGTATATTCAATTTTTCGGATTTTTAATAGTCGTAGTAACTACTGGAGCTCCCACGTAATATGACAGAGTTTGGGAGTTTTGTTTGTGAGAGTTGAAAGAGATACCAATATAGTTAGGGTGATATTGTTATAGTTTAGGTTTGATTTTATAAAAATATAGATCTGAGATTGAATGAGGAAATTGGGAAAAATTTGAATTAGTTTTACTAGGTGTAGTTTAAAATTAATTAACTTTTGTGTAAGTTGTTTTGTTGGGTGAGATTGTTTTCTTGGTTAGGTGTTATATAAAATATATATAGGTAACTAGGCTTGGATTGGAGGGAAAAGAGAGAAGAATTAGATGATCTTCTGGTTCAGACTTCAATGTCGGTGGGTAGAAGTAATGTACTGACAAGAAAGCAACTGTTACGGTTCGAAACTCAAGAGAAGGAATTAGAGGAAAGATCGCAGGAGCTAAAAGAGTGTAAGGAGAAGTTAGAAAGCTACGAGCAAGACTGGCAATATATTGGAGAGCATCTCACGGCAGAGTTGCAAAAACGAACATCAAGTGAAGAATCGAGAAAATTGATTATTCAGGAGTGGAATACAGCTGCCAAGTCCTGTACGAAAGGCGAAGCTTTTGACTTGCTGGTAACGGCTACACTCGAGGTGATCCAAAGGGGTGAGATCCAAGCAGAACAATTCTTAGAAGAAGAGAAAAGAAAGAACAAGGGTCTAATAAAGAAAATATTGTCTTTGGAACAGCAACTGAAGGAAGCAGAAGAGGCAGCGGAGGCACTGGAGACAGAATTAAGAGCCGAGGGTCCACTGCCGCAAGAGAAAGTATACAGGCAAGAAGTCAGTAATAAGTGGACACAAAGGAAATTAGTGTTCTGGGATAAACCACGAGAAACGAAAGATAGGCAAGATATTTCAGCTAAGAGTAGCTCATCGAAAGGAAAGACAAAAGATCCAGGAAGCAGTAAATCACACGGATTGAACAAGAACAAGAACAGTATGGCGGAAGCACATGGCAAAGTTATGGATATGGTATCCAAATATATACCATTATTTTCTGGGGAAAGGTCACCAAAGCTGGGCAAAGAATTGTACCGTTTCCTGAACTGCAGCAAGGAACTCTACGATCAAGTGACTACTGAAGAAAAAGCTACCTTTATCAAATGTGTGAAATTTCGGCTTACAGATGACGCTTATTATCTAATGTGTTCCCAGGAGCCGAAGGATTTTGAAACTCTGCAGCAAGTTATTACAACTGCATATACGCCACGAAAATCGTTCAGTGAGCTACGCACGGAAATGCTGGAGTGTAAACAACGACCTGGAGAGGACATTCGAGAATTCGCTGACAGAATGAAAGAGCTTCTGGACAAAATTAAAACAGCAGTCACAGCTAAGTACCCAAATAAGGAAGGGGGACTAATAGCAGAATTGGAAGCTGACGCAGTGGCTACTATTAAAGCAGGCGTAGGGAATAAGGCAACGCAAGTGCATCTGACGGGAAGGAGATTCCAATCTCTAGATGAAGTACAAGAAGAAGCTAGTTATTTCGAGAAGGATGCAACCAGGCTACAGAGTAGAGAACCACAAATCTGGGGAAGTGGGCGAAAACTGAATTCCGAAACAATGCGAGATAGCTGGGGGACTAATCGTTTCAACAATAATACCAGCAGACCATTCAGAGAAGCCGTACAGAAGGGCCCAGCTCCAGCAGCAGCAGGAATATATCGTGGATGACAGGCTAGGGCAACGCCGCCTAGGCCCATCCAGTGCTTCCAGTGTGGGCAAAGTGGGCATATTGCTAGGGAATGCCAATCAAGAAAACAGCCACCATACTGTGTAAAATGCCGAAACTATGGTCACGATACTGCTAGTTGCCGAAGACAAAGCATAAGGTTCGCGGATACTTCAATTGGTTCTCCAGCAAGCTGCAAACAGACCCAGAAATTCTTTATTGCCAATTTTGTAGAACCTGCGATCATTATACCGCAAACTGCTTGAAGAAATATCTAGCGGAACAAGAAGCTCTAAAGAAGGGAAACGGGGAGCGGCAGCTGGGGGGAATTATCCGCAGCTGCCTTCAATTAACGGAATTTAAGACCATGAAAACCTCACAGAAAGAAGCCAGTGTCATAGAGTTAAAATTGTTGAATAATTGCATTATCTCAGTAGAATCAGATATAGGAATAACGGGTAAATTAACATTATTAATAGATACAGGTGCAACATGTAATATAATTAAGGTAAATCGTATTAAAGGAAACACGCCTATACAAACTCTCAAGAAAATAATGATTGGATATATGTATACTGTGCCCCAAACACAAGAAAGCTCAATTGGAACTTGCAAAGCCACAGTACGCATAGGTGGAGTAGAACAGCCATGCGAGTTTAACACCATTTATGACACTAATTCGATTCCAGCTGACGGTATTCTGGGGACCGAGTTCCTGAAGGACAAAGCAGTCATTGATTGTATAAAAGGAAAGCTGTCAGTGAAAGGCATGGAGAAAATAAAGGAAGAAAAACCTCTTTTTGGATGCATCACTGGAAAGGAGAGAATCGAGTTAATAGAGTTGAAGGAAAGCACCCAGGACAATAATCACCAGTTTATCCAGTAAGAAGAGTCAGTGTATTCTTCCCCAAAAGAGATTCAGCAACGAATGAAGAATCGAGTCGCAGCCTTGCGCGACAATATATCCAAAGCGGGGGTGGTATCAGATAGCCTCACAAAGTATCTTTCAGAAGTATAATCTTACCAAGATGGTCAAATAAAAGAAAGAAAGATGACTTTTCCAAAAGAAGATGATGTGCAGCCAGCTCTAACAGCTGAGGAGTGGCCTTTCGTAGAATTGGTCGAGTTCCTTATCACGGGAACGAATCAAAAAGATTCTCAAGAAGTACCCATCAATAGGACTAAGCCGATGGGGAGCAGAGAACAAGAAGGTGTAGCAGGAAAAAGGGAAAAGGAGCTGGAAATTCCTCGCATGGAAGTCCAGCGCGACCTCTCTAAAGCTACAGCTTACGCAGAGGCTCAGAGCGAAAATGTACATCTTACACAGCGAAAGGAAAAGTATTACTTAGGAAAGAGTAAAACCACTCAGGGGACAAGAATTAAGTTGAATTCAAGAACAGAACGGCTGTTGGAAATTCCTGTTATAGGTGAGGAAGATTTAGTATGCATGGCGGAAGAAATTAGGCCAGGAGTGTATTGTGGGAATGCTATAATTAAGCCAAGGAACGGTAAAGCGTGGGTAGGTATTATTAACGCAGGAAGGGAGCCCGTTGAACTAGTGAATTTCAGGCCGAGGCTTGAAAAATTGAGTAAGTATACTGTGCATCTACTAGGACGGGATAAGGGTAAGATTGATAATCGCCAACAACGGCTCAAGCTAATGAAGGAATCACTGCTGCTGGGAGAAGACCTTAACTTGAACTTACGGTAATCACTGATGCAAGTGGGGAATCTTTAGGGGCAGTTCTGGAGCAAGAGGGCAAGCCAATTAGTTACGCTAGTCGTACTTTGAACATGGCAGAAAGAAACTACTCCACTACAGAGCGTGAGATGTTGGCCATTGTGTGGGCAGTACGGAACTATAGGTGCTACCTTCTGGGCAAACCTTTCAAAATAGTAACGGATCACCAACCGCTACGGGGAGTTTTCAAGGTGAAGGACACTACTTCACGTATGCTCAGATTTCTCCAAAAACTATCGGAGTATGAATTTGAGATTATATATAAAACTGGAAAGGAAAATGGTAATGCCGATGCCCTAAGCAGAATTCCAAGGCACATTGAAAAACCTGAGTCATATCATAACAAGGAGTACCCATGCCTTGCAATAACTCGTGCTCAAGCTAGGGAACAGAAAGAAAGGGAACAACCAAAACAAATACCGTTGCGAGATTCTGAAAACGAAGGTAACAGTATTGAAGGGACTGAGATAATCACCGAAGAAAAACTGAAGAAACCAGAACCAAAACTGGTGACCAATCCAGAAGAGATTGAGCTAATTCTAAGAGATTATCATGACTCTAGGTTTGGAGGACACTTTGGAAGGAACAAAACGTTCAACAGAGTAAAGCGCTTCTACCGTTGGAAGGGAATGAAGGCTGATATAGCTCGGTATGTTAAACGTTGTACGATTTGCCAAAAAAATAAGCACGCTAGAGCCATCAAGATGCCATTAGTAGTAACGGAAATCGCGGAAAGACGTTTTGAGAGAGTCTATGTTGATTTAGTTGGACCTTTGCCAGTCAGTCACAAGGGTAACAAGTACTTCTTGTCTATGATGGATGATCTGACTAGATTTGTAGATTTCGTGGCGATACCAGACCAAGAAGCGAGCACGGTAGCCCAGGCCTTATTTGAGCAAATCCTCAGCCGGTACTCGCTACCGAAACAGCTAGTAACGGATCAGGGAGCAAACTTCACTGGAGAAGTCTTAAAGGCTCTTTGTAAAATGTTAAAGATAAAGAAGCTGCAAACAACTGCATACCATCCCCAGTCCAACGCTGTGGAGAGGCAGCATTCTACGCTAGCCAACTATCTGAGGAGTTTCGTTGATCGGGAGCCACGAAACTGGGACGAGCTGTTGAGAACCGCAGCGCATGCGTACAACAACACCGTGCATACAGCACAAAACTTACACCCATGGAAACGTTGTTTGGATTTGTAGCGGAAATCCCCAGTAGCGTACAGCGTCAGCCTGAACCGGTATACAATATGGAAAAGTACCATTCGGTATTGCGGCTCAAATTGCAGAGGGAGTTTCAACTAGCTAGGGAGAACCTACTTAAAAGCAAACTAGTGGCAAAGAAGTACCATGACAATTCAGCTAGGCCGGAAGTCTTACATATTGGTGATAAAGTTCTAGTTAAAGACTTAGCTAGGGCAGGGAAATTAGCATCCATTTTTAAAGGTCCATATGAAGTAATTTACGTTCACAGTCCTGAGAATGTAACTATACTTCAAGGGAAAAAGCTCAAGCGGATTCATACGAATCGCTTGAGAAGGTATCATGATTAATTTTAAGATTAGAGTTTTTTCGTCATATAAGGACGATAACCTAAGTGGAATGAAGCACGAGAGAATAGTTTTACAATTTGAATATTTTATTTTATTTAGTCTTTTTCTTAGTTTTTTTGTTTTTCTTGCAGAACAAGGTTCATTAAAGCATTTAGACTGAGAGGAAAGGAAAAAGAAGATTAGGCAGATGCGAAAAGATTGCCAATGGAGGGAAGTAAGTAAGTATATGTAAAAAAAAAAGAATGATTGAAGATTTAAAAAAAAAAAAAAAAAAACGAAATAGAAAAGAAAAAATAGAGATTTAAAAGAAAAGAAAGTAGAGTATACAACGATTAATTGAATGAAAAAGAAGAAATAAAGAATTTAAAGGAAATAATAATTAAAAAAAAAAGAGAAAGAAAAGAGGAATAGTAAACAAGATATAAAGATTTAAAAAAAAAGGGATAAGAGATTTTGAAAGAAATAATGGAAAATAAATAAGAAGAGCTGTTGAAAGAAAGCATAAATAAGAGGTTAATAATAAAAAGATTAAAAAAAAAAGGATTTAGAAATTGAAAGGAAAGATAAGTTTTTATACAAGTTGTGTAAAGAGAAGAGAGAATTGCTAAAGAAAGAAAGTGTATGAGAAAAAAAGATGGTAAAAAAAAAAATTATTAGAATAAATTAGGAGTTTATGTTAAAGAAAAACAAACTTCATTTAGTCTAAGATTACTAGGATTGCCCTAAATTTATATAGTTAGAAAAGAAGGTTTAGCTTCGCGATGAAGGCGGTAGTAATTTTAATCTTCGCTTTGATAGCTGGGATACAAGCAGAGCAGGCAGGTTATAGCATCGAGCCGATACCACAGTCGGGAGTGTTGTTCGAGCGTCTCGGGGTAGTTAATTTCTACACGAAACATTGGACTATTCTGTCTAAGTTCCAAATACCAGATCTCACTGAAGACTTAAAATTCGTCAGCAACTGCAGCGGTTTGATAAGCGGATTATGTGCAGACGTAACCGATACTGGAGGCGTTGCAAGGTGTAAGGCAGCAGTCAAAGAGATAGGAGGCTGGGTGGAAAAAATTAAGCGTCAATATGAGGAACTCTCGCATCATACCCAAAATGAGGCGCCCCGAAGAAACAAGCGTTCAATTTTTGATGGAGTGGGATCTCTGACCAAGACACTGTTCGGAACCATGGATCATGCCGACTCGGAAGAAATACATGCAGCTATAGATGACCTTAATGAGAAGGAGAGCAGAATATTAAATCTACTGAAGGTCCAAATTACAGTCGTCAAATCTACGTTCGATTTGTTTAATGCTTCAAGGCTACAGGCAACAGAAGAGAGAGAAGAACTACAAAATAAACTTTCAACCATCGTTAAAGAGCAGCAGGGTCAATATCGGGAATTATAGTCATTGAAACTAAGAATAGAATTGAGTGAGGTAATTACGCTAATGAGCCTTCACTTAAGAGAAATCAGCGAAATGCAAGAAACAATGATGAGCATATTAATCTCCCTATAAGCGTAGGAAAGCTACACCCGCTGATAATTCATGCACGAGAGATGACCGAGATAATGAAGAATGCCACTAGTAAACTGGATTTAGATGAAAAAAATTCCAGAATTTCCAATTGCTGGTACAAATTGCAAAGGTACAAGCACTCCAGGTAGGCCAAGAAATCCTAGTCAGGGTAGATATCCCACAGCCCCAACGAGTTGCATTTGACTTACATAAGGTATACACAATCCCGATAGCTATAGATGAATTTGGGTATCATGTATATGATCTGGACGCTGAATTTGGCAGCCAACAATCATGAACGACAGTATGTCTTGCTGAGTTACCAACAGTACCAGAAGTGCCAGAGGTTGTTAACCGTATCGGACTACCCGCAAATCTTATGCCCACAATTAGCCCCAACTATTACTGCTATTGGAGAAAACTGTGTGCTGAACCTTTTCCGGAGCTTCAACGTAAATGCGAAGGCCTGTAAGGAAAGAGTTACAGCAAAGTGGAGCAGCTTAGTGAGAATGGTAATGAGAAACCACTGGTTATTTGTGATGTCTGAGAAGACCAAGCTGGAAGTAAACTGCCAACATTCACCAACTTCCATCGGTGAGCTGAAGCACACAGGGGTATTATTCATCGAAGAACATTGTCACCTGCAAATCGGTGACCTGCGAATACAAGCTGAAGATGCCGCACAGCGAAATATATCTCTATGGCAGCCCAGACGAATGGAGTTACCAGCCTGGAACAGCATCGCAACACAGACAAACAGGCAGAGAGAGGAGGTAGTAGAAGGCAAAAAGGACGAAATACGATTGCTGGCTAGTGACAACTTTAATCAAGCATGGAGAGAGCAGGATGCCGCTATAAAGAGGGTTGAAGACAAGATCAGCACGGAGGAGGCAAGTAGACGCGCCATTCCACATCCAGGACATTTAGCAGCGATAACTACTACCGCATGTTTAGCCGTCATCAGCTTAGTAATCTTGATAGGAGTATTATGCAATTTGAAGCGCTGGAAGAGGAACTACACCCAAGCCGGCACCAACAGAGTGATTCAACCTATAGTTCATAAGTCAGAGCAGCAACCCACGGCCCAAAATGCAAACATAACCATTGAGACAATCTTGCCCACGACAGCGAACTTGCCAACCACCAATCTGCCAACTATTGTGGGGAAACAACTTGTGCAGCTAGAGTAGCCGCCATAGGTTTAGTTAAGTATATATATATATATTTTTTGCACTTGTATAACGAAGAAGTAATTTAAGGGCAACCTATAGTTAGAGATTAACGTATAAATTTATATAGAAATAAAAATATGTATATATTATTAATATTAAATCATGTTCAATGGAAAGAATGGATTAATTATTATAAGATTCAAATGTAGGAAATTATTAGTATAATAAGGTATTTAAGAAGTGGAGGAAGTTTCCAAGAAAGGACATGTGAAGTACAAAAAAAGTAAATAGATATGTGGTAAAATCAGAATAAAAAAGAAATGAGATGAAAGTAAGAAGGAAATTAAATGTGAAAATGAAATGTTGAACTTAAAGAAATTAAATGTAAAATCAAAATAATAAAAAGAAATGATGTAAAAAGATGTAAAAATGAAAGAAAGGAATTAAATGTGAAAATGAAATATTGAATTTAAAGAAGTTAAATGTAAAAGAAAATAAAAAGAGAAATGATGTAAAAAATAAGACAATTTGTTGTCGTTTGTTTACATCCGCGTTGTTAAGTAAAGTCTACTTCCGAATATTGGTGCATAAAAGACCAATGACTGGACTGGCGAGTGCCTGTAGTATTTTTTAGCCGCTCAGTTATCACTCATCGCGATATCAAGTTACAGTTCGGTTCAGATTGGTTTTGCTTTTAAAAGGTATTAAGATAGGTCAGTTTGGTTTATGGTTTAATAAAGAAACTGTGTTAAAAGAAATTCGAGTATCGCTTTTAATTATTGGATTTGTTAATTCGATTGCTCAAGGGGCACGACAGCACTAAATAAAGCTTAAAATTATAATGAGAAAGGCACAAAGAAAGATAACCTCAAAAATCACGAAAATATATATAATTTTTCTTTTTTTCATTTTAAGAATTTTAACTTTATTAGCCACGCGAAAGAAAGTGAATTAGTCAATTGAAAATCAATCCCCTGTATACGAGGTTCCACGAAGCACGAATGAACACAAAAGCCTCAACAGAGGCGATGACAGCAGATTAGTAATACAAGCAAACCACCGATCACTCAGGGAATCTAGGATTAAAACTCCAATTGCACATCAAAAGAACACAATTCGTGGAAAAACCAAATCACTTTATACACAAAAATAAGAACTAATAGCTAGAAATTTTTCCAAAAAAGAAAACAATAACAAAAGAACCGGCTACAGACATGAAAATCTTCTTCTTCCCTTCTTGCCATAATAGCGACATTTCGACGGACGGTTAGCAGTGGTTACTCTATAATTGACAGCTTTATACATATGCGTTTTAATGAAATCTAGTTAAAAAAAATTTAGTCTGTAGTTCTTTCCTACAATAAAAAGATAAAGAGGGATTCAGGCATTATTTCAGAATTAATAAGACCCTGTATGGAAAACTCTCCACAAAATACGAATCATTTGAACAATACTAGAAACTATTGTATGTACCTTCTGATAAAAGGTGCTCCGCAAGAAAACATCTCTCAGTATACTTGTAGTTTGCTGGTCAAAAAGCCTTCGATTTGATTATCTTTGTTAACGATCAGTAGTATCATATATGGAACGACAATATTTCTAAGCTATCTTGCCCCTGTGTAACAAAATATCCAAATGAAGAAAAAAAGGAAACAAGTTCATTATTCCAAAATAAAATTGGCTTTCCAAGAATAATAGGTAATCAAACGCAAACTGTTCATATCTAAATGCTTTACCTAATATTATGCTTATATCTTTCAGGTGCTATAAATGGTACCCACATTATCATAGCTCCACCAAGTAATGGAAAGCACGACTACGTTGATAGGAACGTGATGATAGAAGAAAGTTTGTAGACATCATTGTAGGTTTTGCAAAAGTCTTTTATACATCCTAAAATAAAAGAGGCTAGGGGAGGTGAAGTGTTTTTAGAAATATTAAAAGTGCTTTAGTGACACAAACTTATATATAGGGACGCATGGAGCGCTTGCTGATGCTGTACAGAAATATTGGTCTTCTCACAAAATCTTAGAAAAGATACAGTTGTATAATATTGCAAACTAAGGAGGATTAAAAAGCTTTGTCATTACACAATATAGCAAATGAATATGATTTGGACTTCACAATGAAAAACTCTCCGCAAGAAGACGTGGACAACATACCAGATACACAAACTGAAGATAGTAACAGTTAGAAGTCACACTGAATTACACATTAACATTTTGTGAAATAAAAAAATAAAAATTCTGCTATCGCAGACTGTATTCAGTTCTTTTCAATTTGTTTTAAAGCTTAAGTAATTCAAAACCTTAATTTTATTGTCAGTCTACAACAATTTACTAAATGGCAGGAGTAACAATAAGGAAGTGAAATCACATTAAAAAACATAACAAAAACAACATGAAACCAGTGTTGAGAATTTCAAACGTAATATCAACTTATATCTAAACTTAATATAATTATTGCAGTATGTAAAAAAATAATTAATTTCTCATCTGCAGAAATTTTCCTAAAATTTCGCATTTTCTTTCTACCAGTTGCTACTTACGCTTCGCCCGCTTTTCCTTTTCTTAGAGAAGTCTAAGAACCATAGTATTAAATAAACTCTTCTTTTCTTGTCTCATCTCACACAGGTCTTGCAGGATATCGGCATTAATCGAGTTTATCATCTTAAGAGGAGTCAGTACCAATATTTGCAAGTTTCATACATTTTTCAATGCAAATTTCTGGCAAACTATTTGTAGCAGAAAAATCATTAATCTGTAATGACGAAGTCTAGTAAATAACGTCAGCAAAAATTAAAAAAAGTGTATTAGAATGGAGATATTAGCTCGGAAACTTGTAAAAAATGGTAAAAATTGAAGTCTTTTGAATCAAATTCCTGTGGGTAGGTGTTCTTATTTTTTCAAATTGTGACTGTTTTAGAAAGATAAGGCCTAGATCTAGCAAACCACGTTGAGTTTTTTCATTTTTAGTAGCGCTTTTTATAATTATTTGACTCTAATAGTACTTGTTTTTTCACCCGACATTTCACCGACTAGAAATTGCAATATTACGTTGAAAGTTGTTTAAATACAAAGCAAAATAGCATATTTAACAATTATGGGAAAAAAAATTTTGGAGAGTTAATTTTCGTTAAAAATTTTCAATTTATGTGAATTGCAAACTTTCATTTTTCGTCTTAAATTGTATGGTTTTGTCGGATGTTGGGTTTCTGTCTTTTGCGGTAGATGTCTCTAATGTGCTCTATGGCCTAGGTCTAGGCTAATTTTATATGAATTTTCTCACTTTTAGGACAACAACCTACGTATAGTAAAATTTATTACCTACAGGTTCGCTGGAGTCTAAATTGAAACTTTTGCTGAGTACTGACTCCTCTTAAGATTTTAAACCGAGATAACTCCCTTCCTTGTCAACAAATGTTCCTAGTATAAGTTTTTTACTATATAAAGTATACTAGAAGAGTAATACCTGAGGTTGATTGCTGTGCTTTCTGGGAATTTAAACCTGCTTTCTGCATAAGCTCACTTTTGTTAATGCTATCTCGCTCTTTATTGCTCAAAATATAATCGAGAAACACTTCACTTTTTCGTTCATAATATTATTCATTTCACTGAGAAATATGTCATATGTACATAAATAACTGAAACAATAAAAATTAAATGTATATCACATTACTTTTCAAAAGCACAGGTCATTCTATTTCTTCCAGTCTGGCCATTTCGGACCTTTGCTTTTTTATACTGCTGCTCTAAACCGCGATATATGCCCTCAACTTGGGTTACAGAGAAATCGTATCCCTTTCCTGCGAGTCGATTCTTTATCGCTTACCACATTTTCATTTTTATTTTTAGCTTCATGCTCTACTCTACTTTTGATGCCATTTCTTTAATGAGCACAAGCAGCAGTTTAGTAGATTCCTCCAGCCATATCTGCTAAGCAGGCCCATGATAACTGTAGTCTTCTCTTTCACTTGCAAGCAATATTGATTTGTAAGATCGACGTGACCTACAACGTTTTTTTAAAAAAAGGGAAACGTGTTTTCAATTGTTATAATTCAGGTCTCTATTGATACGAAGTACAAACGGGACTCTCGCGTAAAAGAGAAAATAAAAAGTTTGATGATTATAATCCATTACAGCAAGACAAATTTATAGCTAATACAATATGGACCTACACAAATACATAATGAATCAATGCAAGCTAAGCTTACATATAGAGTTGCCATAACAAAAGTATAGGAATTTTTCACACACGTAGTACAATAAATAAATTTAATTTACCATTTTGAATAAGTAGCTACCTAGTAATATTTTTGGAGAATGTTCTACCTACTTCTACTGAAGGAGGAGTAGGAGGTTTTCTAAGGTTTCTTAAAGTAAACTAAAAACTTGAAAAACACCTAAAAACTGGAAAAATAACTAAAAACCGGCGGTGAGCTATCAAAACTGACACTTTTGAAGTTTTTAAAGTCTCTTGTTTTGGGTAACGAGTACAACTTAAAAACCTTTAATTTGAATATAGACAGAGTAAGGTCTAATCAAAATCATTAAAAAAAATTACCAATTACCTACAGGCGATATGGTTACCGGTGGATTGTTGTATCTGGATTATTATTATTGTTCAATGAATCTGAAAAGGAAAAGAGGGAAATTACCATGTTCAAAATAAAAATAAGGCAAGGCATGTTACCGGCACCTGGAGTATGCCACAGGTGCAATGATCCCTCATGAATGAAACACGTATAAAATTTGAACTAGTAAGATAAACAAAGTAACAAATGAACTAATAAACACACAAATTAAAAGATATATAGCATGCACGGTTTTTTTTATTACATATTAACAACACCAAAACGAATAACATCTAGTGCAGGGAAGTACTATTAAATTAACTACTATAACACAATCAACATAATAAAACAAAATTAGTAAGGCAATTGCACTAGTCTTATTGAAAATTGTTGGATAATTAAGGTGAGAAGTACCCAAAATGAACTCACCTTTGCAGGTGTCCCCAACTTTAAAAACTAACACAAAATGCAACATAATCCACAAAATTTTTATATTACCTGAAGATAATGGTCTCCCACGATGATGATTCCACAAAACACTACACAATATACTATTAAAATCAGGGACCGTAATCATTACGATCAAAATAGTAAAAATTACGATTTAATCATCATCATCCAAGTTTTACTTTTTCAATAACCAGTAAAAATTAAAATTTGAGTTTTAATTTTGAAATCACTAATAATCATTACATCCGAGTTTTACGCCATTCACTCAAGAATAAAACTCACTTCTAAATTTTTCGTTATAAAATCATCAATGATCATCAGGCTTTAGTTTTATTTTTTTCGCTCAAAAATAAAATTCAGGTCTGATTTTTCAAATTTGGAATCAGAAATAATCATTCCGATCAAAAATGAAACTCAAAACAGTATTCCAGGTCCAAATTGCGTTGAATATTATTACTAACTTTGGTTTTCGGTACTTCTTGGGTAGTAGAATACACTGATAATTTTCATAATTTTTCAGCTTTCTTTAATGATGTTATAAGCCTTTTGTTAAGATTTATGCATGTAAGAACGCTTCTCATCACAATTGCGGGAGAACATAGCAATGTGAAGAGTTGGAATTTTTTAGAGAACTCAGGATATGACTTTAGGCATTTAGTTTGAATATGCGCAAAATCGGATGAGGGGAACCTCCTCTACCATATTTGAGGGGGGTTAGAAATTTTAAAATCTGTAAATGTGAAGGAATTTTGTCATAATTGTTTCCTGCAACCTTCCTTTTCTATTATGTCATTGTTTATGTAATAATATTATTCATATTATTTAGCGAATGCTCTGATGCATCTTCAAGAAATGCAAACAAAACACATATAAATAAAATACGAATATTTTACAAAAATTTCGTATTATTTATAAATTTGTATTTAATTTAACGAAACACAATTTTCTCAAATTTGCATCTGAAAAATTATATCTCGGGTCACTAGGAATTAACTTCAGCGCAGAAAACGCTCTTTCTACGATGACGTGTGTGTCTGGAACACCATGCAAAATCAATGCTATTCTATATAAAAAGCAAGTCTTATGTGTTTTGCCTTCCCAATAGTCCAATTGGTTCGAATCTATGTCAACTCGATTTTCTTTGTATGATTCGATTTCGTTCCTTGCTGCAATCAACTCAAAGTGAAAGTCATCTTCTGAGGATGAATCAACCTCTAATTCAATAATTGATTGCCCTAAAAGAGAAGTACTACTTTGAACACAAGATTCGTCGATAAAAACTGGACTCTCTCCCATATTCCTGGATGAGCATGGTAGTTCCTTATTGAGTTGTTGCTAGTATAATTAAATATTACATTTATAATATAATAAACCAAGAATTATACATAGGTGTTCAAAAAGATCCCATTATATATATAATCCATATTACATGTGTTCACGTTATTATTGAATATAATAGCCATTCCACACAAAACCGATAACCATGGAACCCAACCATCTCCGATCTGGATGAAACGTTCACAGTTTGTAGAGAATGCGAAAATAGCTCACCCATATTACCTCCTCACTAGGCGGTTAGAGATTTCGTGATTTAACGATGAAGCATCATTTTCAAGAAATCATATCTCCAGAACGGAGCAAGCGATTTTTCTGATTCAAAGGCCAAATGAAGCTTAATACGTTAATAGCAGCACCGAACGATGTGATTTCTTGAATCTTCATCGTTAAATCACGAAATCTCTAATCCCCTAGCGAGAAGAAAATATGGGTGAGCTATTTTCGTATTCCCTACAAACTGTGAAAGTCTCATCAAAATTGGAGATGGTCGGGTTTCGTGTGGAATGACTAATAAAAATATTGTTATAAAATTTTCTTCTGTTACTTTTTTTATGCTGATACAAAGACCCGTACCAGGTCAAACTCCAGTAGGGTGCCTCTTACAATGCCGTCAAATGAACCGTTGACTGTGTTTGTTTGATTCGTTCGGAATGGGCAACACCCAGCCCGTTATGACTCACCGCTATGGCGTTGCCACCTGGCCGAGCGATTACCGGGGGGCGATGGTCAAGTCCGGGCAATCAAACAAATGCACCGGGCTTCGGAAACGGTTTTACCTTTGTTTCCTTTTTCGCTTTTCCGAATGGGACTGATAATATAAGGCTCGGGCTCCTCTCTGCCGTCCCGCTGGTTTTCTTCCAATTGTTGTAAATTTTCTTCTTTCGGGTCGAAACTAATGTAGAGCGGTAGACAACAAAAAGGAAATTGCGGTAGAAATGACAAAACTTTTTTTTTCTTTGATTTAATTATTTAATAGATTTTTCAAACAAAACAAAATTCTACTCGCGCACACCTTTTCCAAAATTCAGACAGCACCAGAATGGCGGCTTACATACAATCTTTTCTTCTACGTGACTTGTTCTACTGTACAGCACAATTCAAAAACTTAATTCTCCGACAATCTGGCGGCAAAAATTCATTTTAATTCATTCTTCTTTGACACAGTTTTTATCTACTTTGAAGTCTATGTGAAAATACAAATTTACTTCCATAATAACATTTTTTTTCTTTTTACAGTAGGTAATACTTGGAATTCTATTTAAGTTACAAATTTAATTCAATGATTTTTTTTCCTACAGATTTTACGTTTATTTTCTTTGAATTCTAGGTTACAAATTTACTAAACCTACTTTATCTACTTTCATTGTCCGTACTTGTCAAACTTTAATTTACTATTACAGTGTTGATTATTAGGTTCGATAACCGTGGGAGTATTAACTTTCACTTTTCTACTTTTTCCAACCTGGGTTACTCTAAAATTCATTAAATGTCAAAATTTCGATATTGGCTTGCGTTTTCTAGATCTGTAAAAACTGGTTGATTTTAGATTCGATAGCTGAATGGATTATTTACTGGCTTTTACTTTTCTACATTTGCCAAACTGGTTTACTCTAAAATTTATTAAATGTCAAAATTTCAATATTGGGTTGCGTTTTCTATAACAGTAAATACTGGTTGATTGTAGATTTGATAACTGAATGGATTATTTACTGGCTTTTTCTTTTCTACATTTGCCAAACTGGTTTACTCTAAAATTCATTAAATGTCAAAATTTCAATATTGGCTTGCGTTTTCTAGATCTGTAAAAACTGGTTGATTTTAGATTCGATGACTGAATTGATTATTGACTGGCTTTTCTTTTCTACATTTGCCAAACTGGTTTACTCTAAAATTCATTAAATGTCAAAAATTCAATATTGGCTTGCGTTTTCTAGATCTGTAAAAACTGGTTGATTTTAGATTCGATAACTGATTGGATTATTTACTGGCTTTTTCTTTTCTACATGTGCCAAACTGGTTTACTCTAAAATTTATAAAAAGTCAAAATTTCAATATTGGCTTGCGTTTTCTAGATCTGTAAAACTGGTTGATTTTGATGTCCAATAGATGGCCAGAATTTTAGACCGGATTGTACGAATGGACTTGGTTCAGGTTAAAACTCATTAGCTGTCGCGCGGAATTGTAGGGATTGATTTGAGAATACATTACCGTTCAGTGTCTATTTGCAACCATGGCACCCCTGTCAGCGACAATTGTCAAAAATCGATTTCGTGTTTTGATTTTTATCGTTTGAGTTTTACTCGCGATTAGTGCTGATTTGTTTGATTTAGGGAAAATCTACGATATCCTTTGTCTGCGCATGCCATTCGTATGAAATGTGCTATCAACAGGAAGTGTCCTTTCTAGTCGATAACGTTGTGCTTAAAAAAGTAAACGAACTAAAGTATTTGGGAGTTATAATAGACTGCCAGCTAAAATGTGATAAGCATATACTTTTTGTCACTAAGAGGCTGAGGAGAACTATTTACAAAATCTTAATGCTCCGTGGTATTTTCGACTTTAGCTCTATGAGGATGGTTTTCTTTGCTATAGTTCAGTCTATATTACAATATGGCATTACAGCTTGGGGAGCGACCTTCACAGCAACAATTATGCCACTTCATAACTTGCAAACTAGAATCATAAAATTATGTTTAAGGAAGGCAAAGTACTTTTCAACCACGCAATCTTTCAAAGATTGCGATGTAATGACTATTCGAAAGATCTACTGCTTTACACTACTAAAGTTTATTTTCTTGAATCTATCTAATTTCCCAGTACATCACACAAATTACTCCACACGTAGGCAAGCAACATTACCTTTTGCAATTAAGCGATGTTCAAAAGCTTTAACACAAAGACTTGCCAGTATAATAGGACCAAAACTTTATAATAACTTACCACCTCAGGTGAAAGAAAATTTGAATTTGGCTAACTATAAAAAATTAAATAAGATCTATGTCAAAAATCATTCAAATGTCTTTCAGATAAATACTTATTTTATGTAAACATTAACTATGCTTATACAAACATACTTCAGTAATATAAACTTCTAAAATATTCCTTAAATTTTGTAAATAGCTTCTAGTTCCAGGCCGCGCTGTGCTCACACACAAGCCTAGCTTATGTGAGTCATTAGCTTAAAAATGTTGACTAAATTTAAGATTTGAATTGTTGTTGTACAATAATTAAGCTTCAATAAACTCACAATAATAATAAAAAAAAAAAACAGTATGGTGTCGAAGAGGTTGAAGAACTACGAGAACCACTGTTGGCGATTTTATTCGACAGTTCATCCAAGAAATGGAAATATGAGCTTGACCTGCGGCGTTTGTAAGAAAGTCTTCGCGCTCTTGCGCCCCTGCGAGGTCATAGTAAATTGCATACAGGAATTAGACTCACAAGCGCGATGTATGCGGCAGAAGCTTTGCGATTCATTCCCTTGTACATATTGGAGAGACACTGTTTGCAGCCACAACAGCAGCCGTCTGGTACCGAAACAACTTCTATGGAATAGGTATACCCGGCTACGATGCATAGAACGAGTATGGATGATTTAAGGAATGTTCCCGACAGTATTCTCGCCGGGGTAAGTAATTTTGTAACACTACCCCCCCCCCCCCCCCCACCCTCGCAAGCTTGTAGCTCCGACCAAGCTGACTTATCGCTTGCGCGAGGCTGTGGCCTGGTACATCCGGTTGCGTCGATGTGAAGGAAGGTGGTCTGGACTAGCGGGGTGGTTTGTGAGATGGGGGGAAAACCGGTTCTATTGTTAGTGTTACTAGTTTACGGGGTAGCCAATGGTTTAAGTGTGGACTCTTTCTCCCGAGTTGGCACTGGGTGTGACTATTGCTTGGGGATTGTAGATGAAGAAAGAGATAGGAAAATTAAAACCTTCTAACGAAGGCTAACTCAGAGGGAGTTAGTGAGAAATCATCTGCTCATTTCATGCAGAGACAGGTTAAACAAGGATATTTTCCTTATAAATTTGTACTCAGCCACCACGGATTGTAGAAAGAATGAAGGAGAGATAGGAGAATTAAAACCTTCTAACGAAGGCTACCTCAGAGGGAGTTAGTGAGAAAACATCTGCTCATTTTATGCAGAGACAGGTTAAACAAGGATCTTGTCCTTATAAATTTGTACTCAGCCACCACGTATTATGGAAAGAATGAAGAAGAGATAGGAAAATTAAAACCTTCTAACGACGGCTAACTCAGAGGGTGTTAGTGAGAAATCATCTGCTCATTTCATGCAGAGGCAGATTAAACAAAGATCTTCTCCTTATAAATTTGTACTTAGCCACCACGGATTGTAGAAGGAATGAAAAGACATCACTAAGGCTTTGTCCGGCTTGATCTGTGCATGGCGAGTCCGAGATACATCCCCGAAGTCACGCCGGTCCTTGGTCAGAGCTCGATATCTGTCCCAGTATCGAAATCCAAAGGCGCACTGGTAGCCCAGCAACCCAAAAAATCTGGTCCGCCAGAACGCCTCCGCCTCCCAATACTGAGACCAGTCGGAGAAGCCTCTACAACCAGTAACCTAACCAACTGATTGCAGGACCCCTTCCGCACCGGGCATCTCACTCAGACCACAGCTCAACATTCGCTCGAGGGTGTGTCCCTAAGTCTCCCCACCCAGATCGAGCCTTCGAACTGTTCTGTTACGCCGCACGAATGCTAGTACAGCAGAGGTTAAAATTTCGAAGGCAGTTTGTAATGTGGAATTCCTACGGCAGCGTGGCCTCCGTAGGGTACCATGTGGGAAATACATCCAAACAAGTTGACCTACTTGGAAAATGGGTTTCTTCGATCGCAAGTCACAGTATGTCTTCATACGCTGGCTCGCGGTGTTCAAGATGACACGATTGCTCTCATAAATCGCATTCAGTGTCGTGGTCAGATTGTCAAGGTATTCCAGTATTGTTCGGTTAAATCTATCGACTAAACCATCTGACTGTGGGTGTACAGCTTTTGTACACGTTTTCTCGACTCCGAACTTCAGCATTACGCCCTGAAAGACGGCACTTTCAAAATTTCTGCCTTGATTTGGGTGGAGCTATATGTCGGCTGAATACGGCTGATATGAGTGCATCCGATACAGTCTCGGCTGTCTGATCTCGTACTGGGATGGCTTCGGGCCATTTGGTGAAATAATCCATACAGACTACTAAGTAGCGGTTACCTTTATTGGTCTTTGGAAGTGGCCCCAATATGTCTACAGCAACTCTTTCGAAGGGTGCACCAATGTTGCATACCTGTAGATGATTTCGCCCTCTTGGTAGCGGCCCTTTCCGTGGTTGACACTGTAGATATCCAGCACACCAGTCCTTAACATCAGTACTGCTACCCACCCAATAATATTTCTGTCGAAGCTTACCTAAAGTCTTGTCAACGCCGAAGTGTCCGCTACTTAAAGAGTCATGTACCTGCTGGGGCCGGATTCTGTAGCACGGAGAATTTGGGAATTTGGGAGATGAGAATTTCGTTTTCTTAGAATTCTTAATTCCCTAATTCTCCATTCGCAATTCACTAACATGGTTGGAGAATTAGGGAAAACGTAAGAAATGTGAAAATGTGCGAATCGCCTGGGACGATTAAGGGTATCACTTTTTGTCCTAGAGGGTTGGACTTTTGGCATATGTGAGGTACATCTGCCTATTACCTTCCACTGTCGAAATAAATTTAAAGTTCTTTTTTGTTGGGGTAGTTTTGAGGGATGTAGGAGGGTAGGCTTTCTCGAGTTTTTCCAGGATAACGGGAGAATGGAGAGAAGAAGGAGAATGTATATGGATTAAAAAAAAAATGGGAGCTCAGGGCAAACAAGATAGGTTTAGGAAAGAAGGCAGGGAGAGTGCGGCGTAGAAATGGGGGTGATTAACGCAAATTTAAAAAAAAATAAAGACAATATCAGGAGCTGTAATAATTCGCTGGGGTAAGCTCAGGATCTGTAAGCCCAATCAAAAAAAATATAAGAGTTCACTTTGGTAACTAGGTATGCATGGGTATTATAGGCTATATTTTATTTCGATTAACGGTAATTTGCAGATTTGAGCGGCCTCGGCGGTAAATTTTGCTATCGCAATATTCACGGGCGCCTAACTCTATGTGGGAGTGCTGTAGGATATTGGAATTTTTTTTTGATAGATTAAGGGTATAAAGTATAAAAATATAGGTGAACAATTTTTGGGGCAGGGTGTTTTGGGGGTTGGGGCTCGTACCACCCCTCATAGGGGTTGTCCAAACTACGTCATGTTTGGTACCACATTAAAGAGGGAGTAGAGGGTAATCGGGTGGTGTAGTTTGTATTTGATTATTTTAACGTGATAGCTGAATTTTGACCGCCGAAAAACGATTTTTTTACACTAGGGTCATATACACCCAGTTCCTATATTTTGCATATATTTCTTCCGTTCTTTATTTTACATCCATTAGTACTCCGTTGTGAACATTTTTGCCATGGGAAGTAAATTTCCACAACTTACTAGTTCTTCGCAATGAGGAGTTGAAAATATGTCAATTTTTGTACCAAAAACGGCCATTTTTTCACCTTAAAATGGACTGATACACTTCTTTTACAGTTATCTCCAAAACGGTATATCGGATTCAAAAATTAATTATATATTTAATTAGGGGACAAAATATAGATGCGATTTCATGGTACACACAAGCTTTACCGTGTATAATTAAGAGTTTTACAGCAACTCTTCTGTACTGGACGACGACCAAATTGACCATTTTCGCGTGATTGATAATTTTTAGCGGATACCTTGAGACACAAAATCCATGTTCCTCTGTAAGTATTGCATGGATTTCCAAAATTATTTTTTTTAAATATAGCCAGGATATGCAGTGAATACATAACTCAATTTGAAAATCCTAGATACCTCGATACCTTCATAAAACGCAACAAAAGCAGAAAATACAATTTTTCCACTTACTTTTCCCCAAGCAAGACACTGGAGATTTAACAAGTGGAATGGAGAATTCGGGAATTCTCTACTTACTTTTCGTCTTACTTTTCCACAAGCAAACACCGGAGAACTTGAGAAGTGAAAGCAAGACGAAAAATTCGCGAATTTTCTACTCACTTCTCAAATCCTCTCAGTGGAGAATTTTTCGTCTTACTTTTCCACAAGCAAAACATCGGAGAATTAACAAGTGGAATGGAGAATTCGGGAATTCCGCACTCACTTCTCAAATCCTCTCAGTTGAGAATTTTCCGTCTTACTTTTCCACAAGCAAACACCGGAGAATTTGAGAAGTGAAAGAAAGACGAAAAATTCTGAACTGAGAGAGAATTTGAGAGGTGAGTACGGAATTCCCGAATTCTCAATTCCACTTGTTAATTCTCGGGTGTCTTGCTTGTAGAAAAGTAAGTGGAAAAATTGTATTTTCTGCTCTTGTTGCGTTTTATGAAGGTATCTAGGTATCTAGTATTTTCAAATTGAGTTATGTATTCACTGCATAACCTGGCTATATTTAAAAAAATAATTATGGAAATCCATGCAATACTTACAGAGGAACATGGATTTTGTGTCTCAAAGTATCCGCTAAAAATTATAAATCACGCGAAAATGATCAATTTGGTCGTCGCCCAGTACAGAAGAGATGCTGTAAAACTCTTAATTATACACGATAAAGCTTGTGTGTACCATGAAATCGCATCTATATTTTGTCCCCTAATTAAATATGTAATTAATTTTTGAATCCGATATACGGTTTTGGAGATAACTGTAAAAGAAGTGTATCAGTCCATCTTAAGGTGAAAAAAATGGCCGTTTTTGGTACAAAAATGGACATATTTTCAATTCATCATTGCGAAGAACTAGCAAGTTGTGGAAATTTACTTCCCATAACAAAAATGTTCCCAACGGAGTACTAATGGATGTAAAACAAAGAACGGAAGAAATATATGCAAAATATAGGAACTGGGTATATATGACCCTAGTGTAAAAAAATCGTTTTTCGGCGGTCAAAATTCAGCTATCACGTTAAAATAATCAAATACAAACTACACCACCCGATTACCCTCTACTCCCTCTTTAATGTGGTACCAAACATGACGTAGTTTGGACAACCCGTTATGAGGGGTGGTACGACCCCCAACCCCCAAAACACCCTGCCCCAAAAATTGTTCACCAAATTTTTGACTTTAAACCCTTAATCTATCAAAAAAAATTCCAATACTCTACAGCACTCCCACATAGAGTTAGGCGCCCGCGAATATTGCGATAGCAAAATTTACCGCCGAGGCCGCTCAAATCTGCAAATTACCGTTAATCGAAATAAAATATAACCTATAATACCCAGGCATACCTAGTTACCAAAGTGAACTCTTATATTTTTTTTACTGGGCTTACAGATCCTGAGCTTACCCCAGCGAATTATTACAGCTCCTGATATTGTGTTTATTTTTTTTTTATATTTCCGTTAATCAGCCCCCATTTCTACCCCGCACTCTCCCTGCCTCCTTTCCTAAAGCTATCTTGTTTGCCCTGAGCTTCCATTTTTTTTTGATACCACATACATTCTCCTTCTTCTCTCCATTCTCTCGTCATCCTGGAAAAACTCGAGAAAGCCTACCCTCTTACTTCCCTCAAAAACTACCCCAACAAAAAAGAAATTTAAATTTATTTCGACAGTGGAAGGTAATAAGCAGATGTACCTCACATATGCAAAAAGTCCAACCCTCTAGGACAAAAAGTGATACCCTTAATCGTCCCAGGCGATTCGCACTTTTTCACATTTCTTACGTTTTCCTTAATTCTCCAACCATGTTAGTGAATTGGGAGTGGAGAATTAGGGAATTAAGAATTATAAGAAAACGAAATTCTCATCTCCCAAATTCCCAAATTCTCCGTGCTACAGAATCCGGCCCGTGGAGAACAAGTTTTCGAAGGGATTTCGGAACCAGAATTTGTTTCATAGTTTCGGATCCTTGACTGATTATTCGAACGGCGATGTTATTTTCTAATTTAAGAAGAGGCCACATTGACCAATACGATTTAATTTCAGGGCTCAGGTCTTTGATGCTGTCTTTATCTGGGCGCTGGCCCGTTGTCAACCAACTGCGAATACATCGTAAGGTGAGGTCGTCCTCTTGCTTTTCAACTATATCTGCTTGAGTGGTGACTAGGCGAATTATAATTCTGTCTTTTTCTTCGAGTCGTTGACAATATTGACAATCCGTTGTTGAACAAGGTCGGTGATACATTGCATCTGCATTACTGTGACTTTTATCTGGACGGTGCACAATTTCAAAATCATAGGCCTGCAATCCTGCATGCGTTCTATCCATCTGGCTGCTTGTCCCTCGGGACACCTAAAGTTCTGCAACCATCTCAAAGATGCATGGTCTGATCGAATTGTGAACTTTCTCCCCAGGAAGTAGGGCTGAAAATGTGAGCAACCAGTTCTTTCCTGGTGACACAGTAGTGTCGCTCCAAGCGACTGAATGTCTTGCTGTGGTATTCCACCACGTGTTTCATCCCGTCTTTAACTTTAGACAGAATAGCTCCCCAAGCGTGTTGACTGGCGTCTGTGTCCAGGATAAAAGGTAAATTTTCGTCAGGCGCAGTGGTTAATCGGTTTTTCAACTCTTCGAACGCTTCTTGACAGGCATCCGACCAGAGGAACTTTCGACCTTTCTCCGTAAGCTCTGTTAATGGTTTCGCGATAGCTGAGAAATTTCTAACGAATCGCCGATAATAAGCACACAGCCCGAGAAATGACTGTATATGTATGTATATGTATGTATATGTATGTTTGTGGTCGCGGCCAATTCTTGACAGCATTAGTTTTGTCGGGATCTGTCGACAAACCGGAGTCACTGATGACGTGTCCTAGGAACTTCGCCTCTCACTGACACACAACTGACACTTCTTCGGTGTAACTTTTAGGTTTGCTACTCTTAATCGGGCTAAGACAAGGCGGAGATTTTCTACCATTTGTTCAAACGTGGGGCCATGTACGATAACATCGTCCAAATATACTAGGCACGCCTGAGGTGGAATTCCTTGGAGGATGATTTCCATGAGCCTCTGAAAGGTGGCCTTTTCGCGGTCTTCTCCTTCCACTTCTAATTGCCAGTAGCCCGACTGTAGGTCTAGTGTCGAAAACCAAGTAGAGCCGGCGAGTGCATCAAGAGTCAGATCAATACATGGCAGCGGATATGTATCCTTTCTGGTGACCTCGTTTAGCCGCCTGTAGTCGGCGCAAGATCTCGTCGAGCCATCCCTTTTCTTCACCAGCACGGCTGGAGAAGTCCGAGGGCTACTAAACGGATTGATAACGCTTTGGGTTTTCATCTCGTGTACCAGATTTTCCGCTTCCTGCCGTTTGGCTAGTGGAACCCGCCTTGGTGGCTGTTTAATCGGTTTGTTGCTGCCTACGTCGATCTGATGCCGCATTATTGTGGTTCGACCGAGGTAATTTTTTGTCCGCGCAAATTCATCTTGATGTTCTATGAACAGCTTTTCCAGTATTATTTTCTGTTGGTTATCAAGGTGCACCATTGTGGGTTCCAGCAATGAGTATAGTGCCGATGGTATTCTCTCGAAGTTAGGTGCTACTTTCCCGGGGGAACTGACAATGCCTGCAGCCACTTCCACATCGGCTAGTGAGGTGTTGGCTTTGATTTCTACCAGGTTATTGGTTAGATTATCCAGCCACGCTAGTACACTTCCCCTATTTGAGTGGCAGACTGCTGGCTCCATCCAAATGGAAGGTGGAACTCTCCTTGGAGATAGGATAACAGACTTTTTCTCTTTCACTAACGGATGGAAGAGTTCTACGAAACAGGACGACTCAGCTGGTATTGTGCAGCTCTGTATTGTTCTAACAAAGATGTCGTGGTTTTCCTCTACTATTTGGACGACCTCATGGGTAATCTGCATAAAGCGTCTCTCAAGATTAATTGAACAGCGGTGCCCCGCGAGAAAATCCATTCCGACAATACAGTCGTCAAAGATTTCTGCGATATAGAAGGTATGTCTTGTGGTAACATTTTGAATAGAAACTCAATGAATCCGTCTACCATGCTGATTCCTCCCGTGACGTTTCGGATCCGCGTTACTGATGTACTCAGGCTAGAATGACATTGCAACCGGTTCAGTATTGTTCTGTTAAGTATGGAATGCGTAGCTCCGGTGTCCACAATCATGCGGCAGACAAGTCCTTCTATTTCACCTTTTATCTTGATGGTATTACAAATTGTACCGTGGCTCACAGTTATTATAAGTAGCGGTGGTAACTTTAGAGCTGATGATCTCGTGGAGTCCAGCGTTTCTACGTAGTTTGGAGTTATCCGTGTGGCGAGGAGTACTATTTGCTGGTATATGGTGGGTGTTTGATGTGTGGGTGTTTGGTGTAGGGTGGTTCGTTTGTGTGTTGATGGGAGGTGGACGGTGTGTTAGTGTGTTAGTGGGAAGTGGGTGTTTTGTGAAGGTGTTAGTGGGAGGAGGAGGGTTCATTAGTGTGTTAGTGGGAAGTGCGTGGTTTGCTAAGGTGTTAGTTGGAAGTGGGTGGTTTGTTAGGGTGTTAGTGGGAAGAGGTTGGTTTGTTAAGGTGTTAGTGGGAAGTGGGTGTTTTATGAAGGTGTTAGTGGGAGGAGGGTGTTTTGTGAAGGTGTTAGAGGGAGTAGGAGGGTTCATTGGTGTTTAGTGGGAAGTGGGTGGTTTGTTAAGGTGTTAGTGGTCGGTGTATTGGTGATAGGTGTGTGAGAAACTAGTGCTTCAGTGTTTGGGGTGTTAGTGATTGGTGTATTTGTTTTCGGTGAATGGCTTGTTATTAACGTACGATTGGTTTCGGGTATAAGGTTATGGAGTGGTGTACGGTAGGCTATAGTATTGCCGAGGACGTGCTTGCGGACTGTACTTGGAGCATTGGTGACGTCCGCTGGTCTCTGCTCCCCGAGACCAGCTGACTTGTAGAGTAGACGGGTTGAAGTCTCGCACTCTTTCTTGAACATCTAGGTTAAAATTTCCGTCTAGGAAATTTTTCAATGCTATTTTATCTGTGGCATCCTCCGGACAGTATGGGAACTTGATCCTAGTCAGCCGTAAAAGATCCGTGGCGAATTCCGAAAACGTCTCTCCATTCTTCTGGACTCTTGTGCTGAGCTGGACGTGACTAAATGACTGCATATACTCAGCCCCGAATTGGATAGAGAGCGCATTTCTCGCCTTTGTATACGATCTTCTTGCCTCTTGACTTAATGTCTCGTAAAAACCCAAAGCCGTACCCCGCAGGGATGCAGCTAAATACAGCGCTTTCATTCTGTTATCCCACCCGTTTTTTCTGCGATTCCTTCGAAGTGCAATTCATAATGATTCCACGGTACCTTGCCGTCGTATTCCGCGGGAGCAAGCATTGGTCTTCTCATAGGCTGGTCCGTAGCTGTATGCTGCGGTACGACGGCGTAGATTGACCGTTTGGCGGTGGAATCTTAGCTCATTTGTCGGCGGACTTGATATTGAGCTGACCCTCCGTAGCATCCATTACTCTATTGACAAATGCAGTTCCACCTCGGATTGAAAAATCGGCCATCTGCTTTTGTAGTGCACTTAAGTCTTCCCTGAAGGAAGTATGCTGCCCCTTCAAAGCCTTCACCTCGTTGCTGACTTCTATAGTTGTATTTGACCGCGCACTAAAATTATCGCTCAACTCCTCGAGTTTCTGCAGAATTTTGTCAAGCTGCTTCTCTGCCATTCTACTCAATCGTCACTCCTTTTCTGCCTGAGAATTCGAGTCGTCGCTACTGGAGCTAAGAAGGTGCAGGACGTGTATCGTATACTAGACTCGTTAAGGACGAAAGGTTGGGGATATTTCTCAATTTCGGGTGACGAATTTAGACGTATGTTCCTCCAATATGACACGCTAACGGGTACCACGTCTTATGACTCGCCAGTTGGTAGATATGAGGGAAGCTAAGGATTATTTGGCGTTGTCGGATTGTTCTCAACCGAATACCAGTAATTTCCAGAAGTTATCGGAAATTCCTGAAGTTGTCGGCGATAAGCGTATGAAATTTATCTGATTTATGGAAGATGTATTACTTCCCGGGTGTAGTTTCAACTATTTGTGGCGCAACTATAGAAGTTTTCAGATATTAATTAAGGTTTCTGAAGTCGTATTCACTGTGTGTAGAGAGTTTAACAAATTTAAGGGAAATTTAGAGATGTTGAAGTTTTAACTTTGTTGGTAATCAAATTTAGAAAATACTTCGGGTAAAATTTTAAACATAATTTTCGAATATAGAAACTCTCTTCGTTAAAACTATAAATTTGTTGGTTATCCACTATAGAAAATATTTCCGGTAAAGCTGTAAATTTGATCCTCAAATATAGAAAAACCTTTCGTCGAAACTTTAAACTTATGGATTATCAACTATAGAAAATATTTCTAGTAAAACTTTAAACTCGATTTCGAAATATTGACAGTGTACAAGTTATTTTTATTTTATTTTGCTCCGTAGGAGATATCAAGTTGCGTTGGAAAATATTTGCAGTTTGTGCTTCGCCGCTGCTAAACATAGAGAATTTATCACTTAATTTGCTCGCTACCGATTATCAAAATTTTTCTTCGAATTTTAATTTATATGTGTAATTATTGGGTATTTCTTAAGTCGACGGCACCAAATATAGCAAAATTTACTAGATCTGAGACGTACTCAAATTTATTTTGATTATTTTCAGTCATTTTCTACAAAATGCAAAATTTTTCAGAAATTATTTAGAATTTCTGAAGTCGACGACACCAAGTATGGAAAAATGTATCAGATCTAAGACGATTTTAAATTTATTTTGACTATTTTCAATCGTTCTCTACAAAATGTAAAATTTTGTCAGAGATTATTTGGCATTCTCGAAGTCGTTGACACCAAATCTAGAAAAGTTTAGCCAATTGAAAACGATTTTGAGTTTATTTTCGGTTCTCCCTACAAAATGTAAAGATTTTTCAGAAATGATTTGGTATTTCTGAGGTCGTGGACATCAAATATAGAAAAGTTTAGCCAATTGAAAACGATTTTAATTTTATTTTCTGTTATTCACCACAAAGTGTAAAGACTTTTCAGAAATTATTTGGTATTTCTGAAGTCGACGACACCAAATATAGAAAATATGCGTGTATATCGTCAGTTTGCAAATACTAGGCGGATCTAGAAACTTTTCGATGGCTTATGATTGCCCACTAGCAAATATAGAAACAATTTGGCAAATATCTCTTGTATTTTCCCAATCGTGTATTGGCAAATCGTAGAATTTAAGACAAATGTAAAGAAATATTGAAATTAGTCCGCACTGTGTGGGTCGTAGTTTGACAAGTACGGACAATCAGGACAATATTTCTGGTATTTTCCTAACCTGTATTAACAAATCATAAAAAGAAAATTTTAGGAACTATACTTAAGAGAGTAAATATAGTGAATATAATTAATATTTATTACATAGAAAATATAGCAAATATAGCCTAACTTAGAAAGTGGTAACCAGCCAAAATATTCTGAACATAAACTCCTATTATTACACAGGAACACTTGAGCCGCTTCTGCCTTCGTGGATAATCGGCTGACTTGTAAAATGGCGCCTACGTCTTGCTTATATGATGCTGCTTCCTATTTTCTGGTTGAGGGGTTAGTGGGGTCCCCTTTACGAGGTCAAAGTGTACCCCACACTTGATACCAATTGCTATAAAATTTTCTTCTGTTATTTTTTATGCTGATACAAAGACCCGTACCAGGTCAAACTCCGGTAGGGCGCCTCTTACAATGTCGCCAAATGAACCGTTGACTGTGTTTGTTTGATTCGGGCGGAATGGGCAGCACCCAGCCCGTTATGACTCACCGCTATAGCGTTGCCACCTGGCCGAGAGATTACCGGTGGTCTATGGTCAAGTCCGGGCAATCGAACAAATGCGCCGGGCTTCTTTCGGCGAGATAAAATAGAAACGGTTTTACCTTTGATTCCTTTTCCGCTTTTCCAAATGGGGCTGGTGATATGAGGCTCGGGCTCCTCTCTGCAGTCCCGCTGGTTTGCTTCCAATTGTTCTAAATTTTCTTCTTTCGGGTCGAAATTGATGTAGAGCGGTAGACAATAAAAAGGAAATTGCGGTAGAAATGACAAAACTTTTTTTTTCTTTGATTTAATTATTTAATAGATTTTTCAAACAAAATTCTACTCACGCACACCTTATCCAAAATTCAGACACTACCAGAATGGCGGCTTACACACAATCTTTTCTTCTACGTGACTTGTTCTACTGTACAGCACAATTCAAAAACTTAATTCTCCGACCATCTGGCGGCAAAAATTCTTTTTACTTCTTTCTTCTTTGACACAGTTTTCATCTACTTTGAAGTCTATGTGAAAATACAAATTTACTTCCATAATAACATATTTTTTACAGGGTTTACCTACTTGGAATTCTATTTAAGTTACAAATTTAATTCAATGATTTTTTCTCCTACAGATTTTACGTTTATTTTCTTTGAATTCTAGGTTACCAATTTAGTAAACCTACGTTATCTACTTTCATTGTCCGTACTTGTCAAACTTTAATTTACTATTACAGTGTTGATTTTTAGGTTCGATAACCGTGGGAGTATTAACTTTTACTTTTTCCAACCTGCTTTATTCTAAAATTCATTAAATGTAAAAATTTCAATATTGGCTTGCGTTTTCTAGATCTGTAAAAACTGGTTAATTTTAGATTCAATAGCTGAATGGATTATTTACTGGCTTTTACTTTTCTACATTTGCTAAACTGGTTTACTCTAAAATTCATTAAATGTCAAAATTTCAATATTGGTTTGCGTTTTCTAGATCTGTAAAAACTGGTTGATTTTTGATTCGATAACTGAATGGATTATTTACTGGCTTTTACTTTTCTACATTTGCCAAACTGGTTTACTCTAAAATTCATTAAATGTCAAAATTTCAATATTGGCTTGCGTTTTCTAGATCTGTAAAAACTGGTTGATTTTAGATTCGATGACTGAATGGATTATCTACTGGCTTTTCTTTTCTACATTTGCCAAACTGTTTTACTCTAAAATTCATTAAACGTCAAAATTTCAATATTTGCTTGCGTTTTCTAGATCTGTAAAAACTGGTTGATTTTAGATTCGATAACTGAATGGATTATTTACTGGCTTTTTGTTTTCTAAATTTGCCAAACTGCTTTACTCTAAAATTCATTAAAAGTCAAAATTTCAATATTGGCTAGCGTTTTCTAGATCTGAAAAACTGGTTGATTTTAATGTCGAATAGATGGCCAAAATTGTATACCGGATTGTACGAATGGACTTGGTTCAGGTTAAAACTCAATAGCTGTCCCGCGGAATTGTAGGGATTGATTTGAGAATACACTACGGCTCAGTGTCTATTTGCGACCATGGCACCCCTGTCAGCGACAATTGTCAAATTCGATTTCGTGTTTTGGTTTTTATCGTTTGAGTTTTATTCGCGATTAGTGCTGATTCCTTTGATTTAGGATAATCTACGATATCCTTTGTCTGCCATGCCATTCGTATGAAATGTGCTATAAGCAGTATACATAGTGTTGAAGAGGTTGAAGGACTACGAGAACCACTGTTGGCGATTTTATTCGACAGTTCATCCAAGAAATGGAAATATGTGCTTGACCTGCGGTGTATGTAAGAAAGTCTTCAGCGCTCTTGCGCCCCTGCGGGGTCATAGTAAATTGCATACAGGAATTAGACTACACAAGCGTGATGAATGCGGCAGAGGCTTTGCGATTCATTCCCTTGTACATATTGGAGAGGACACTGTTTGCATCTAGGGTTTGCCCACGTACATCAAGTTCGCAATCAAGCTACCAAACTCATTTACAGCCTTATCGCAGCCGCGGTGTTCGCTATTTGGAAAAGCGTAAGAAGAAAGTTGCATCACTGGAAGCTGCTCATGAGTTTCCGAACCAAATTGGTCCAACTTGCTACTATAGCCGGAAAGGAACAACAAAAGGCAAGGGAAGTTCTTACAAGAATCCAAGCTAGTGCTTTTAAATTTCGAGAATTTTTCACAATTCCAGGTATTCTCTCCCCTTGCTGCTGCAAGTACCTGTCAGGGTGTTCTGATTGGGACGTGTAGGGTCACACATTATAAGAAAATTATCTCAAGATCCCCCTTGCTATTCTTCGTTGAGATCCCGATCAGCATTCAGCCTCACCAGAAGATGTTCCTTTCTCAATATATACTCAAAAGCTGCTGAATACCCATTGTTAGCAATTGGTGGTCGCGCAAAGGCCTAGACGGGGTAAGTTAATTTGTAACACTACCCCCTCCGTCCAAGCTGATATTTCTCCTACGCCTTGAAGCCCGGTGGAGTTACTGTATTGGGAAGTAAACGATGAAGAGATACGGAAGTAAAATCATTTCAACTAAGGATAACCCAGAGAGGGTTAGTGGCAAAATTTCATCTACCGATTTAATACAGGGACCGGTTCTACAAGGATCTTGACTTTTAAATTTTCGTCAGCCACCACGGATTGTAGGAAGAATGAGGAGGTAGGAAAGTAAACCGTCTGACGAAGGCTAACTCAAATGGAGTTAGTCAGAAATAATCTGCTCATTTAAGGCAGAGGCAGGTTAAAAAAGGATCGTGTCCTTATAAATTTCGTCAGCCACCACGGATTGTAGAAAGAATGAAGAGGTAGGAAAATGAAACCTTCTGACGAAGAAGTTAGTGAGAAATCATCTGCTTATTTAAGGCAGAGGCAGGTTAAACAAGGATCGTGTACTTATAAATTTCGTCAGCCACCACGGATTGTAGAAAGAATGAAGAGGTAGGAAAATACAACCTTCTGGCGAAGGCTAACTGAGAAGGAGTTAGTGAGAAATCATCTGCTAATTTAAGGCAGAGGCAGGTTAAACAGGATCGTGTCCTTATAAATTTCGCCAGCCAGCACGGATTTTAGAAATAATGAAGGGACGTCACTAAGGCTTTGTCGGACTTGATCTGTGCATGGCGAGTCAGAAGCAAGCACATACCGGACGTCATGCCGGTCCTTGGTCAGTGCTCGGTATCGGTCTCAGTATCGAAAACCAACGGTGCACTCGCAGCCCAGCAACGCAAAAAAAATGTGTCTACCAGTACACCTCCGACCCTCAACAACAAGACCAGTCGGAGAAGCCTCTGCAACCAGTAACCTCACCAACTGATTGCAGGACCTCTTCCGCACTGGGCATCTACCTCTGACCGCAGATCGACATTCGTTGGAGGATGTGACCCAAAGTCCCCAGCAGGGGTTAAAATGTCGAAGGCAGTCTTTAATGTGGAATTCCTACGGCACAGCGCGGCCTACGTAGGGTACCATGTGGGAGGGGTTTTGACTCATTGTCAAGCGAGGGAGTGTGAAAAAGTGGACTAATTTACCAGAGGTAAACTAAAGGAGTTTCAAGACAAACTTTACCCCTTAATAAGAAAACAGTTAGAAGATCGTTGGATACGAGGTAGAACTGACTGACCTCATAGTGATGTTTAAAATAAATGTAAATAAATAGTTGACCGATATAGATAACCAAAATCAGAGGATAGTTTTGTTAAACTTGTGAATCAAAATTTGACAGATATAAAAAGTCAAAGTTAATAACTTATTTCAACGTTGATTCAACTTAAAAATAAATGAAGCACATGAGCTTTACAGATATAGGAAGTTCAAAAATACTAAATAGTTTGAGACTTACCGAATTGCAATCACGAATATTTTTACAAATACGAAAACATGTGCCGACAATAACCGCAAACATTTATTCGAGATCGTAACATTTCGTGCTCTCGGGTACTCTCAAACGGTTTCCTTAAACAATTTACCTCTAAGCATAGTACGAAACTCGAGTGACAAGTGTCATTTCCATATAAACTTTACCGCTGGTAGAATCCAAGCAAAAAATTTTTTTTCTGAGCTCTCTACTAGCCCAGCACGGAAATCACTGGTATAAATGTTATCTATTGTAAGATAAATGGCGTTTTGTAAGCCTCCACTCAGTTTACTGAATATTTTAATGTGCGGAGCATGGAAATTCTGGTAAAAATTTTGACATATCTCTGATTATTGTCAGGGCGAGTCTATATAGTTTTCTCGTCAATATAACGATTTGTATCCATTATAATTAATAATCACTTAGTATTTAAAAAAGAAAAGAAAAAAAAAATAATAATAAGAATTCGCATTAATTGTGGTTTCTGCAGCTATCACTCAGTTTTCTCAACGCAAATCTTGCGTCGACTTTTTACCCAGCATTAAAATGCTATCTTTATGAAGCAACATTCATTTTACCAATACGCGAATTCCATACTACGCCCCAGCACGTTTTGTAGGTTCAAATTCTACAAATGTCAGGAGATCGGCCTACGTGTAGAAGCCTTCATGGACACCAGAAAGTGAAACGTGAAGGATTCTCCCACCCAACCAGCAAAGAAAAGATGATCTGACAGTTCTAACCCTACAGGCAGAGAATGATACGAGAAAAATTTGATTGTGTTGAGAACAGGTATTTCTAACCTCAGCAATAAAGTGCCTGAAATAAATAATGAGATTTATTAGGAATAGAAAGTAATGGAATGAGATGTTAAGACAAATGTCACCAGTTAGATAAAAACTAGCGTAAAATTAGGATAGAATTTATAGTCGAACTGTACCAATATGTCAAAATATTAGACGAAAAGGCAGATGGCGTACATAGTTAGTTAGTGAAGTAAGTAACGTATTGAAAAAAGTTTTTGTTCTTGATGTATGTGTGAGATAGAAGAAAAAGCGAGATTTTGTTTTTTGGTTTCTTCTTGTAGAGTACCAATCTTCGGTTCTGCCTAAATTTCTAAATTTATTTTGTTTGAGCAAGGAAATTGTAGAAAAGTAAAGAGTTTTTGAATAAAAACAAAAAAATGAAAAGAAATTAAAGAAAAGTGAACCGCTGTAGTTTTCCTGAAGAAGAGCGAAACGAAGTTTAACCTAGGAAGAATAAAGAAGCAAAAGTTGAAGCGAGATAAGTCTCCCGAAACACCCAATCACCCTGGTGCCCGCTCGGCCAGGTGAGAACGCCAGCAGAATTCTGCGCCGCCCACGTGTGTTAAACCACCGCTAGCAGATTCCGTTAGTAGTCGCATTTACATATATGCCGGCTGACCTTATCGAAGGTGGAATTGCATCCCAACACAGCCAGAAGATTCCGTTGATGACCGAATTTATATACCGACTGGCATATTGAAGTTGAAAGAGATAACAATATGTAATTCATAAAGTAAGGTCAATTACCTTTAAAATAATATGTAACTTCGCAATTTCCTTTATTATTCTTAAATTTGCTGTTTTACCAAGTTCCCACAATTTTTACTCTTCAGCAGGATTTTTCAGACAGTAATATGATAATTAAAGGAAGGTCAACAAGTAAGCATGAAAGAAAAACTGATCAAGTTACGCAGTTAATTTTTAATCGTTAACCGTAGAAGAAGTAAAGTTAATTCGTGAATAAAATTTTATTAAAATCAATAATCTTGTTTTTTTTATCGTTTGGCTTACTGTATAATTTAGCTCGCGCGTTTGACATTTGGAGATTTAAAAACACGGCGAAACTTCATTTTCCCACGATAAACGTCACATTGGGGTATTATCACTACGCGATTTTAATGAGTGCGAAAGAGAAGTACCGTGTGAGCAAGGCAAAACAGCAAAAGTCATGAGAGGAATTATTTGGAATGAACTAAAAAATGGCGCGTCAATAAGGTAGAACCAAAAATTCGTAAAAATCAATGGAAATCAAGAAATTAATATTAAATCCTTATGGTAAACATGGCAAAAAAATGTAAAATTATTTTGACATTATTTGCATATACTAATAATAATTAAAAATTTTCATTTATTCACAAAGGGCAA
>OZ005740.1:213758295-213906513 GCA_963930735.1 Dioctria linearis | reverse complement strand
TACCGCTGGTAGAATCCCAAGCAAAAAATTTTTTTCTGAGCTCTCTACTAGCCCAGCACGGAAATCACTGGTATAATGTTATCTATTGTAAGATAGATGGCGTTTTGTAAGCCTCCACTCAGTTTACTGAATATTTTAATGTGCGGAGCATGGAAATTCTGGTAAAAATTTTGACATATCTCTGATTATTGTCAGGGCGAGTCTATATAGTTTTCTCGTCAATATAACGATTTGTATCCATTATAATTAATAATCACTTAGTATTTAAAAAAGAAAAGAAAAAAAATAATAATAATAATTCGCATTAATTGTGTTTTCTACAGCTATCACTCAGTTTTCTCAACGCAAATCTTGCGTCGACTTCTTACCAGCAGTAAAATGCTATCTTTATGGAAGCCACATTCATTTTACCAATACGCGAATTCCATACTACGCCCCAGCACGTTTTGTAGGTTCAAATTCTACAAATGTCAGGAGATCGGCCTACGTGTAGAAGCCTTCATGGACACCAGAAAGTTGAAACGTGAAGGATTCTTCCAACCCAACCAGCAAAGAAAAGATGATCTGACAGTTCTAACCCTACAGGCAGAGAATGATACGAGAAAAATTTTGATTGTGTTGAGAACAGGTATTTCTAACCTCAGCAATAAAGTGCCTGAAATAAATAATGAGATTTATTAGGAATAGAAAGTAATGGAATGAGATGTTAAGACAAATGTCACCAGTTAGATAAAAACTAGCGTAAAATTAGGATAGAATTTATAGTCGAACTGTACCAATATGTCAAAATATTAGACGAAAAGGCAGATGGCGTACATAGTTAGTTAGTGAAGTAAGTAACGTATTGAAAAAAGTTTTTGTTCTTGATGTATGTGTGAGATAGAAGAAAAAGCGAGATTTTGTTTTTTGGTTTCTTCTTGTAGAGTACCAATCTTCGGTTCTGCCTAAATTTCTAAATTTATTTTGTTTGAGCAAGGAAATTGTAGAAAAGTAAAGAGTTTTTGAATAAAAACAAAAAAATGAAAAGAAATTAAAGAAAAGTGAACCGCTGTAGTTTTCCTGAAGAAGAGCGAAACGAAGTTTAACCTAGGAAGAATAAAGAAGCAAAAGTTGAAGCGAGATAAGTCTCCCGAAACAGTTCCCCGTGGGGCATCAAGAAGGAAATTTAAGGTACATCTTAGAATATTTAACCCTCGTAAGCCGCACGTGCATACAGGCAAGGGCAACCCAATCACCCTGGTGCCCGCTCGGCCAGGTGAGAACGCCAGCAGAATTCTGCGCCGCCCACGTGTGTTAAACCACCGCTAGCAGATTCAGTTAGTAGTCGCATTTACATATATGCCGGCTGACCTTATCGAAGGTGGAATTGCATCCCAACACAGCCAGAAGATTCCGTTGATGACCGAATTTATATACCGACTGGCATATTGAAGTTGAAAGAGATAACAATATGTAATTCATAAAGTAAGGTCAATTACCTTTTAAAATAATATGTAACTTTCGCAATTTCCTTTATTATTCTTAAATTTGCTGTTTTACCAAGTTCCCACAATTTTTACTCTTCAGCAGAATTTTCAGACAGTAATATGATAATTAAAGGAAGGTCAACAAGTAAGCATGAAAGAAAAACTGATCAAGTTACGCAGTTAATTTTTAATCGTTAACCGTAGAAGAAGTAAAGTTAATTCGTGAATAAAATTTTATTAAAATCAATAATCTTGTTTTTTTTATCGTTTGGCTTACTGTATAATTTAGGTCGCGCGTTTGACATTTGGAGATTTAAAAACACGGCGAAACTTCATTTTCCCACGATAAACGTCACATTGGGGTATTATCACTACGCGATTTTAATGAGTGCGAAAGAGAAGTATCGTGTGAGCAAGGCAAAACAGCAAAAGTCATGAGAGGAATTATTTGGAATGAACTAAAAAATGGCGCGTCAATAAGGTAGACCAAAAATTCGTAAAAATCAATGGAAATCAAGAAAATTAATATTAAATCCTTATGGTAAACATGGCAAAAAATGTAAAATTCATTTTGGCATATACCAATAATAATTAAAAATTTTAATTTATTCACAAAAGGGCAATATTTTGATAATTTCACATTATGGATAGTGAAACTGAAACAAATCCGTCTATAAAACGCGTGTCATTCCTTTATTCGATCGCTTTTTCTTTCGAGTTGTCATAAAGTCAACATATGCCAAGGTGGTTATAGATTACTTTATATGCAAGTTGTTAAATTTTCACGTGTTCTTCGATTTTTTTTGGACTTAGAATTTTTCATCAAATTGTTCATCGGTTCCACTTAGGAAATTTGAGAGTAAAAATCTGGCACCAAATTTCGTGACCATTTTTTTTTAATTTGTACGGATCAGCAAAAAGGCTTCAACAAGTTAATATTTCATAAGGAATTAAGTTTGTCAATATTTATCAAGAAGGTAATTATTTCATTCATTTTTCTAAACAATTTGAGGTTAAAGGACAAACGTAATCGCATGCCATAAGGGTTTAATTACTGATCACAAATTAACCAAAACTAATTTATTGTTAACACTAATAAAAGTCATTCTTTCATTTCAGCATTTTATTACATAAATACATTAAATTGTAATTTTTATTGTGGTAATATTTTGCGAAAAATATGCCTATATGGTATCTTTGGCAAAACATGTTTAAACAGTACAGATTTAGTTAAAATAAATTATTTAGATTGATATTAAACAATTGTAGTTAAGAGTGAATTAAAAAATTGATAATATATTTGAGTTAATTTCTTTGTTTGCATTTATTGAAGAAAATTGAATTTGAGTTGTGCTAAATTTAATTTTAAGTGTAGAATTATTTAACATTCTTAAATTAGTGAATTCGATGATTAAAAGTGAATGATAACCAATGATATCTTTTTTAATGTAGTAGTGTAGTGGTAGTGCGGTAGTGTAGCGACCCACCACCATTTTGAATTTCAGAACACCACAAATGTCAGTTTGTAAACGCAGTTCAACAAATGTCAATTATTTAAATGATTAAAATTGTGATATATAAACGCAGGTCCCCATATGTCAATTACAGGAACTGACATATGGTGTAATTAGAATTTTCGTTCATTTTAAACATTTTGGACAAATTGTGCATTTACATTTTTTTTTCTCTTTTGTTTAATTCAAAACAATTATTATATTTTACTATTTCCACTATTAAATTTTATAGTACATTATTATTGGTTAGATTTTCATATTTTTTGGAAATTAAAAGCTGTTGTAAGCCATAACTGAATTTAGCTACTGAATTTTAAACTTAAATCGGCGTTATTTGCTCAGAGCCCGTTCTTCACGATTTATAGAATTTCACTCTGAGCATGGGCAAAACATACGATTTTACCAAGTCCGAAATGCTCACTCAATTTGCATACCAATTAGTTTTTTTTTAATTAATTTTAATTTTTTTTTCATTAACTTTAAAGTAGTTTTGACTTAATTTGTTTTATTATCAAATCGTTAATATATTTAGATTTTTCAGTTTCAATGTTTACGTTGTTGAAATTTACAACCATTGTCTAAAAAATCTCCTAATTGAAATTGATAATTTTGGAAGCCTTGGGTGGCGTAAATTTACTGTATTTTTTAAAAATTAGTTTTGTTTATTAGAAAAACAATATAATAAATGTAAAGGGGAGGAAAGTAAAACACTATTGTCTTATATGTAGAAACGGATGTTTAATAGAAGTTTTCTGAATTTTTGTCCAAACTCCAAACTTTTGCCGGTAATGAATTATCAAATACTGTTTTAATGATTTTTTTTTATATTGCTTTTCAATTTATTTTATCACACTTCGTTATAAAACGTTGGGTAAGAAAAGTAAAAAGATAATGATAATGCTAACAAAACAAAAATTATCTGGTTATAATTCACGATTTTCTCATATAAGTATTTAACAAGGCAAATGTTCTTTGCACGTGTGCTTCCCAATCCACTTCTACTTGCACCGTAATTTTTTTTCTCTTCTAGATAAATCTATTTCATATCGTCACTCTATTTTCGGTGAGGGCAAAAATGTCGTGCTGTAATGGTAGTGAATAGTGAATGTTAACACAATGTTCCTACAACTGTCTATACAATCAACTAAGCAGTATTAATTGCTTTAAGTATAGACTGCTGATGCATACTTGACCCATTTATTTTGAAAGTGGTGTAAGTCCATTTTTTACGAGGAAATATTGAAATATTTAAAAAAAAATAATCTAAATATATTTATAGGATCTAACAGTGAACTTTTGTATGTTTTTAAGTTAAAGATAACAGGGTTTATTAACAAATTGTGTTTATTAAAGAATTCTGAAGGAAATAGAAGTACTATTACCCAAATGGATTTGCACCACTTTCAAAATAAACGGAATCAGTCAAACTATTGAATTCTTCCCCGATATTTCGATAAAAGCTAAACAAACATGAATGAGGCACGATTTTCAAAGAACTTTGATCAAGCTAGTTTATTTTATTGAATTCATTATACGAATGTGTGAATAAAATGTATGCTCGCGCAAACATTCAAAATATTGTCTTTATAATCGTGAAATATTGAATTAAGAAGTAAAAAAATTCTATTATATTCAAAAAGTTACATCCGATAAAGAGCGATGCAGTTCCGCCAAAGGATGTTATAAGGTCATCAATGCTGAAGATTATTTTCGATTTGATGCTTGTACTTGGAAAATTTATCTGAACTAAAATAGTTCTGTCCATTCGCCTATTGTCCTAAAAACAAACAAAAACCATTTAATCTATTAAAACTTTTTTGCTTGACTGTGGACTTACCACAGAACCACCAAAAGTCTCTATATATCTGGTATAATTACACAATTTAAGGCAAGTGCAAGTCGAATTATACCATTTGACTTTAGACAAACAAGCCATTTCTTTAATGTTACATACTCGTTTAGGGCCAACAGCATAGAAAAATGGTTTACAGCCGCAATATTTTATAGCTTTCCGAATACGGCATTCTATGCGACAAAGATTTGGTGTGTAAACCTGAAACATCAATAATTTAATCACAGTATAGATAGTATGAATAAATAGATTATTTTATAATTCAAATAGCTATGTACATACATACCACATATGCATATTTAATTTTTAATTAAAGAACCAAAGAAAAAAACGATTAATTAATAGAACAATATTTTACAGAAAGCACATAATAATCATATTCTCAAACCAGCTGTGGGAAAGACAATGAGGAAAAACGACTGTTTTAGTTAATTATGCAGAGTCATAGTAAAAAAAACAATTAATTCAGTGAACGAATTATTGAAATGGAATAAAAAATGACGAAGCTATAGCGATTTTAATGCCGCATTCTCAAAAACGCGCTCTAACCTGATGACGTCACGATACACAACACAATTCGCGGTCTAACGCAGCGCGAGTGTAATTGCTGGGCCCCGCCGTGATAGAAAGCGCTTGGGATTGAATTTGTTTTAAATTTATTTCAGAAAATTTCGTCTTATAAATATTATATTGTGCAGACTGGCATCGTGCGTGTTGTGTACCGTGACGTCATCACCAGATTCGCGAGCCGCGGGCGTTTTTTTAAAAATAACTTTTTAATTTTTTGATGGAGTTGAGTCATTCAAAAAGAAATATACTCAGAAATGTATATTGCTTTTGATCTAATATATTAAATTTGAACATCTTGTAGTAAGATTGCTCTCCATTATCTCATAAAAAGAAAATTTCAAATTGAAAATATCGCATGTGTTACACAATAATTGCTGTCTCGTTTTCGCTGTGATTAAAAAAAATTAAACTCATGGATTCAATCACAAGTCTTTGATTGTATACCCTGCATCTTAAAAAGTACAGACTGCATGTCACCTTCTAAAGGTGCTTGTACGCAAAATTTTCTAGTCTTTCCAACGACTGCTCAACCAACTCCGTAATGCTTTCCCCTCAGCAGTTATTGTGGTATAAACTAAAAATTTTGGATTTTCTTGTATTTTTTTTACTTTAACCTCTATTTTTTTCCAAAAAAGTCGTCAACATAACTTTCTTTTATAAAAACTGTAAACTGTAGACTCTTCTCTTTAATTTGAACTAGTACATCCTATGAGCTAACTGTAGCCGTTAAAGAGTTATTAGCTCTTAACCTAAAATATAAATTTAAAAATATCGTCTAATTTCGATATGACCTGAATAGGTTATGAGCTAATAACTGTTCTTCAGGTCACTCAATTTCGCTATTTGGGACCTGTTGATGAGTCAAAACCAGACTTGAAACTTGTCACCAAAAATGTAATGGGTTGTGTGATGAAATAACAAATTAAAAACATTTTTTAGCTTTTGCTATATACCGGAGAATCCAAATAAATTCCTTCTTGAACAAATATAAGTTTACCCCGGTAAAAAATCCTAAAGAGTAATCTCTACTTTTACTAAAATATAATGACTAATAAAATATATTATAAAAAACTTTTAAAATAAATAGCTTTCATACATAAATTGCACTAAAAAGTAAAAAATATATTTTTTTCTCAGTGATAGACACCAGAAAATTTGTAAAATAAGAAATGCTAGAACTCTGATTAAATCTTAAAAGTTTGGGCATCCATAACTATGATCACAATTGTTTAACCGCAACTCATGCCCTATTATATTCCACTTCAAAAAGCATCACAGAAAACACAAGCAGAGGCTGGACTGAGCTCAGTGGCAGGAGAATCCTTGAGAGTACAAATTGTGGACCTGATACGCGATGTATTATCGCGTGGTGTCAATTCAATAGCCGCCAGCCGTGTCCGATCAGGGGATAGAAGTTAACTCACATCGGTAATAATTCACGGCACTTTCGCATAGAGGCGTTAGGTAACACTAAGCTGTATGAACACTTCTATCTCTTGTTCAGACACATGCATGCTTTATTTGTAGAGAGCTGGTTATTGGCACTGGTCGGTACTGCAACTCGATCCAACTCCTACCTGGGAACACATTCATATGGTGTCCGAATCGACGACAAGAATCCGAAGAAAGTGTCAACTTATACCACCAGGCTATGGTCGAACTACGAAACCAGCTACAAAGCCCTATGTCTGAATGAGAGTTCTTAGACTTACTTAAGACTAATCTGTTGCCTGCGGTTCAATTCCAAAACTGTCTGCACCTAACTAACTCAATCCCCAATTACGAACGTTGGTAATGCAGATTCACACAACAACCGAAAGAATCCTGTCACCAAATAGTCCCAGCTCAAGCATGTCCATGTCAAATTCGATGAGTAATCAGGTTCACGAACTGATCCCTATAAATCTAGAGTCAGAACGGGAGACCTTGCCTAACAGGCACGGGATCCCAGTAGCAGAAGTGAACACAAGAATTGCAGCTCGAGCTCCCACTGTCTGCTGGAACTGTGACCAGCAAATTCATTTTTACACTGCTTGTACCCAAATTCTATCAGGGTATTTCTGCTATGGATGTGACCAAAAGGGCGTCGTAAAACCAAACTGTAGGAATTATGATGAGAAAACGCTGAGATCAGTCGGCAGCAGCAACACCAGTTTCCGGCCAAGCACAATGAGATATCCACGAATAACGTCAGCATAAAAGACTGTGACCAAGCCACCAGCCATTCCTACCACGACGACAGAAGTATGTCAAAGTCCTCAACAGTCAACACACTATCCTCTGACCCGATATTTTTGGAAGATTTTTCCGATAGTATTCACACTTCCATCCTTAACATTGACATGAGAAACCTGAATAGAGATCGGAGACCTCAAAGACCCATTTATAGTATGAGAACCTCCGAATTCTCTCTCAGTAAATGCCAGCGACCAAGTTGAGCATGTGCTGGACATTTCACCTGATGTGTCCTTTAACCCTGAAGAGCCGGTGCTATATCCCTTAACGCCGTATCATACGCGTATTTATCAGGGCGTGCGAGACCGAATGTTTTCTTCAACAGTGAAATTTCCATAGAAAATAATCGCGAATCTTGACGTTTGTATAGTCCAGAGAAAAAAATCTAACTCTATTCGGTGACGCGAACACTGAAATGTATTAGAGTGGAAGGGAAAAAGCTGGCCCGTATTACAGTGTCAGTACCAAACGACATAAGGCCTTATACGAAAGTAAAGCTACTCGTGTGAACTGTGTCTAGATAGATAGTGATACTACTGTCAGTATCTAGGTAAAGCAGAAAGGATGTCGGAGGCGGAGGTCCAATGGCGTCTATTTAAGTTGGCCCTAGATATCCTAGGTGGAGTTGCAGAAGTGAAACAAAGTCTCATAGCTGCCTCAGACACTGACAGCCACGTCCTCTCAGTACAAGAATCTAAATGCCTAGAGGCCGCCAAACAGCTATTACCATCTTTTGCCTCTTTAGGCTTAGGCAAGACTTCCTTATGAAGTTATGCTCTTCCGATATAACAACGGTTTTTTCCAATTTCGCCAGCAGTACAGAGCTTTATGGACGCAGAGTTAGAGAGAATGTTATCACTGGGGGAGATAGAGGAAAGCCAAAGCCGTTGGAGCTCTCCAGAAGTTCTAGTAAGAAAACCTGGAAAGGTTCGGCTTTGTTTTGAGGCCAGAAAGTTGAGCACAGTCACGAAGAAGGACGCTTATCCGTTACCGCAGATAGACGAACTTCTAAGTCGACATCCTCCGGCAACTACTTAACGAGCCTTGTAACGGTTATAATCTCTCTATTAGAAAGGAATATCTGATTTTTTTCTTTGGGGTTTAATCATTCATTATTGGGCACACCCATTTTAATCCAGACTCCGGTTAATCGACTAATTTCCTTTTATTATGAAAACAAAAGGAAGAAACTAATTTCATTTTCGCATCGAAAGTCTAATTAATTGAGTTCAAGCTGAAATTAAAATTAAAACTCAACAAATAATAAATTTTTCAGTCCGTTAGAAATCACGCATTAAGTGGGTTTTGTTAAGAAGGACTGGGTTCAACTATGTGCAATTCGAGAGGCACTTCCGATCACCCAGCAAAAGGTGCTGATCGATAAAGTGCACTTGAGAACAATATCCTCGTATTGCTGTAACATGCTGTAACATTTAAATCAAGTGGTAAATAGCATTGCCTTTTATAATAAAATACGATAAAAAAAATTTTGCTGAAAATTGCAGTCGAAAAGGTGGCAAAGTGAATAATACAAAAAAAAAAAATCCGAAAATATTTTACTAGCAACACCAAGTTTTTGCATAGAGGTATGTGTTATCTGAAATGAGGCAAACAGCGCATACAATTTTTATTTTCAATAATAACAAAGTACCTTGCGAAGGAATGTGAAAAAATCACCAGTTATTCGAACCAGCTGTCTGTTTTTGAGTAGCCAGAAAAGTATTCGCATGAGCAGTGAACGTAAAATATCCTAATATTTGAGACAAGAAATCAATTATATACGAGCGTGTTATCGCGTGTTCGTTAGTCTAAAAAGAAAAGTGCTCAAAAATTGAAAACGAAAAGTTAGTTAAGAACCAATAAAAGTATGAAAAGAACCGAATTAAACCTAAAAGATAAGTTAAATTTATGCAATAGAAATAAAGTGAAACGAAAGAGCTTAAGTGAAGAAATTGGTGCTAGGACAAAAAGTAATAAAAATTAAATCTAAAGTCCATATTTAACAAATAATGAGAAAAATCTAAAATTTTTAAAGCAACTATGAATCACAATTATTCAAATGGTTGAACTTTATTAGTATTAACAAAATTTGATTTTTGGAGTGCTAGCATAGGAAAGTATATTGCTCATATCAATGAATTCCGTACATAATTCAGCAAAAAGAAAATTTCGTTCCTGTCAGCCAATAAGAGTTAGAGAAAACGGGTTAACTAAAATTTTATTTAAATTGTATGAAAATGAAAAATGATTTTGTAGTGAATTCTAGCTTAACCAAGAAAATTTCGATTATCACGAGAAAAGAAAAACTGGTCATTTGTATGGAAGATATAAACAACTTAACAGTGCGCGAGTTGCAAATTTGTTGGCAAAGCGGGGTCTTTCTACTAGTTATACAAAAAAAAACAGAATTAGTCAAAAGATTGGGTTCAAGTCTTATTATATTATATATTCACAAATGAGAGAAGAAGAAAGTGAAGAAAAAAGCGAAGAAGAAAGTAAAGAAAACATAGAAAAAACTAGTGAAGTGCAAAACGACGATAAAACAGAAAACAGTGAAGCGCAAAGTGGTAAAACAAAACGAAAGTGAAGTACTTAGTCAAAACAAAAATCAAAATAACAGAAGATACCGAGGTGCAAAGTGAAACAGGAAGAAGTGATAAAAAGGTAAAAGACGCCGAAAATATTGAAGTAAAAACTAAAACACCAGATAAAAACAACATATCCGAAGCTACCTTTGTATTTAAAGACGTCGAAGAGTCCTTGGCGACATTCTCAGGTGAGTCTTCTAAAACATTTACAATTTGGGTCAAGGATTTTGAAGAAATTGCCACCGTGTGCAAATGGAATGATGTACAAAAGTGTCTATTTACACCAAGATTATTTAGAGGGGCAGCAAAATTAGCAATTGAGGCAAGCATTGCAGCTCATTAAATGTTAAGCAACAAACGCAAGCAGCCCAGCGAAACCTTTTTAGTATATCTTTTTCCAATGAAGCAGATTGCAAATACAGCCAGTATAGATGAAAAAGCCCTTTTAACATATATCGTACAAGGAATACCAGATGATGCAAGAAACAAAACAATTTTGTATGAGGCAACATCGATCGGGGAATTAAAAGAGAAATTTAAGACTTCTCAATACATTAGAGATTAAATTAAAAAAAGTATAAACAATAATGGTACAAAAACGATTCATAACCGGACTAGTTTTAACAAATACAACGGCAAGAAACAAGAAAAAAGATGTGCGAATTGTGGTGCTTTTTCACATGGTTCAGGGGATTGCCCGGATAAGTACAGAGGTTTGCCCCAAACGCAAACCAAAATATGAAACAGAAATAAAACGAATAAAAAAGAATATGCGTCGGTTTCGGTCAAGATAGGACAAAATACTTATCAAGCTCTAATTGATACTGGTAGTTGTGCAACCATAATTAAGGAATCTAATATTAAAAGGAACGGTGTCCATAAGTATAATCATCCCCCCCTGCAACTGAAAGGATTTGTATCAAATAAGTCATCGCGGACGTTAGGTGTAGTTGTAGTTACTATAACTGTGCAGTCAGAATCATACGAAGTTCTCATGCATGCAGTTCCAGACAAATGAAATAATTCTAGGAAAGACCAGTAGTTACGCTAGGACAGTTCTGGATCACTTTTTTAAGCCTCCAGAATTTCACCACAGATGGCGCCACCGTCGCTAGGTGGTTTGAGTCCATACCAAATGCAGGTTTGTGTCTTGGCTTTATTGGTTTCTTTTATACACCATTGTGTCTTGGGTGGACCATTGTGTCTTGGGTGCACCATTGAGTCTTGGATGTTGTGGATACGAGATCACTTTGCGGATACGAGATCACTTTGCGGATACGAGATCACTTTCAGCACTCTCCAGCATAGGGAAATAGCATAGGATCTCGATTTTGTTCCTGGAGTTCGCTTATTTTTCATCTCCGACTCGAACCCTCTAAGTTGACATTAAGTTTTTCATCTCGAGTTTTGGGGATACGAGACCACTTTAAGCACTCTCCAGCATAGGAAAATAGCATAGGATTTCGAATTTGTTTCTGAAGTTCGCTTATTTTTCATCTGGAGTCTTTGGGATACGATACCACTTTGGGGATACGAGACCACTTTTAGCACTCTCCAGCATAGGAAATTAATATAGGATTTCGATTTTGTTTCTGGAGTTCGCTTATTTTTCATCTCGCTTTCGTAGCCTCTCAGTTGACGTTAAGTTTTTCATCTCGAGTTTTGGGGATACGAGACCACTTTTAGCACTGTCCAGCTTAGGAAAATAGCATAGGATTTCGAATTTGTTTCTGAAGTTCGCATATTTTTCATCTCGAGTCTTGGGGATACGAGACCACTTTGGGGATACGAGACCACTTTTAGCACTCTCCAGCATAGGGGATTAACATAGGATTGCGATTTTGTTTCTGGAGTTCGCTTATTTTTCATTTCGGACTCGTAGCCTCTAAGTTGACATTAAGTTTTTCATCTCGAGTTTTGGGGATACGATATCACTTTCAGTACTATGCAGCAACTGCGCCCTAGCGGCATTAGCCGATACTAACAGCATGCTCCGGTGTGTCTTGACTGTACTGGTTTATGTCTTGGATGCACCATTGAGTCTTGACTGCACCCTAGCGAGATTAACCGGTACTACCAGCATGCTCATTTGGTCTTGACTGTGCCTTAGCGGCATTAGCTGGTACTACCAGCATGCTCCGGTAGTACGGTTTTCTTGGGTGTGTGTGTGTATGTGCGTCATTTGGTCTTGACTACACCCTAACGGCATGTGTGAAGTTTTCTGCTTCACTTGGCATATTTCGGTACTACGGTTTAATTAGATAGATATGTGGTGCACCTAAATGTAGGCTTTTTATTATGATTTTTCTTGAGCGCCTAAATGTAGGTTTTTTTTTAACTAATAGTTAAAGTTAATTATAGGAAATTTTTGTTCATGCCAATGGATTCTAGATGGGTGGTATGTTGGGCGGATAGGGAACGGGGTTATGAAATTTGCATCAGAAATCCTCTACGGGCTCTGGTTTTCGAGATATCAGCGTACTAATAATTCAAGTTATTTTTTGTTCATGGACATGGATTCTTGACAGTGTGGGGTGGCAGGAGGAACGAAATTTTCATCAGAAATCCTCTACGGCCGTTGGTTTTCGAGATATTAGCGACATTTGTTCGGGCGCAAACGTCATTTCTTGAGTAAGGTTCCCTAGCGGCCTTATTTGGAACTACCAGCATGCCGTGGTTTTGCTGTTTTCGTTTATTAGCGGGAGAGTTCTAAATATCGGCATGGTTTTTCTGTTTTCAAATGCTGCACGTTTTCTTAGCACGGAAGTTGTAGATATCAGCATCATTCGAATTTCACAACATGACATCACCTTTGCTTGATGCTTTCTCAGCAAATTAATATTATTGGGTTTAGGGGGTGCGTGTAGTGAAAAGTCACAGTTGCTCTTTCAAGTGCAAACACCAATTCTTGAGTAAGGTTCCCTAGCGGCATTAGCCGGTACTTCATATGTTGTTTTCCTCGAGGGAAAGTAAGGTTCCTTAGCGGCATTAGCAGGTACTACCACCATGCCTTGGCTTTGCTGTTTTCTTGCTTGGTGATTTATTAGCGGGGAGGTTGTAGATATCAGAATGACGTCATCTTGGTTTTGCTGATTTCAAGCGGTGTGCCTAATAAGTTTTCTTAGCGGGGAAGTTGTAGATATCAACATCATTCGAATTTCACAACATGATATCACCTTGGCTTGATGTTTTCTTAGCAAATTATGATTACGATTGGGTATTGGGGGTGCGTGCATTGAAAAGTCACAGTTGCTCTTTCTTGAGCAAGGTCCACTGGTGGCATTAACCGGTACTACATCATCTCGGGCTTGGGGATACGATATCACTTTGCGGATAGGTACTGGAGGTTGGCTGAGAGCTTTAGTGGCAATATCTGATGCTATGACTAGGATTGTCTGGGGTATCTTGGATTGGGCTACGTTACCTGTACCAAGGCCTGGGTAGAATGTGTACGGCTTAAGTAATGATGTGAAATACCCTAAGCGAATTTATATCTTGGACTGTATACTTGTCAGCTTGAGTTTGATTTCAGTTGTTTACTTTAGTATGAGTGCCTGTGGTATGTTGGCGTGGGTGGATGTGTGCAGCTGTGTATTTTATGTGGATATGAGTCCTTATGGTAATAAGCGACATATTATGAGCGGAACGATGGATACTTAACCTTGGAGCATTACTCCATTTCATCAGATCGACAAGTGGCAGCGCCAGAAAGAATCTAAATCTAGTGTAAATAAATTATGTATTATAGTTTTAGTTTCACTTATTAAAGTAATTTGCATTATAGCTACATGTATAAAGTATTATAAATATATATTTATTTTAAATTGTATTATAGGTGTTTTTTCAAGAAATTATAAAACATCTTTGTTATTAATCCAAGAATTGTGCTTTGATGAAAATCCGAGCCATTTAACGTAAGCATTATCTCCACTCTTCTTTAAGATTTTCTCTACGAGATATAGGTTTGGGTGTTTAACTTTTAGCAGCTCCAATTCATAAAAGCCTCCTGTGATTGGATTTCCTTGATAATCTTCCAGCTGATATGTGATGGGGTTTGTGTTTTGAACTTTAATAATTTTAAAAAATCTCAGCTGTCCAGTTTGGTGTATAGCCTTTCTCAAATATATGCTTGTATTTGCTGATGCGTACAAGACCTCCAACTTTATACTTTGCAGGAACAACAATCTTTATATGATGGTATACAGTTGAAAGCAGTTGTTTCGTATTGGAGGCGTTGATATCACGTGGTCTCATTTTTGTAGTTCGATGTATTCTTGAATTGTATTCAGTGAGCAGTTTCTTTACCATACCAATCCACTGATAAGTTCCATTAAAGCTGAATTCCTTCCACATCATATCCTTCATAGTTCGGTTAAATCGTTCCACTATTGATGCTTTGAGGAAACTGTACGTAGAGTAATGATTAATTGCATGCTTCAGCATTAGATTTTTATAGAGGCTGTTGTAGAATTCCTTTCCATCATCAGTCTGCAGGTTTTTTAGGTATTCGTCCCTCGCTTAATATAGACTGCATGGCATATCTTACTTCTACACCAGATTTCTTTTAATTGGAATTGCCCATGTGTATTTGGAGAAAGTATCAATGCCTGTCAGCAGATAGCGGTAACCCTTGTTCACATACTTGCAGGGATCCATTTCAACCAAATCTGCCTGCCACAAGTCATCTAGTCCTTTGATAATCACACGACGTCGTTTAAAATTTTGTCTCGCTGGTTTATGCAGCCTCATTTACCACTTGCCTCTTACTCATCATAATTATAAATGAAACAGATTTCTCAAGAGTTTTTACTCATATACACAATCTTTTGGCGTCAAGCCTTTCTTATTTATTACTGAAGTAAACAGATAGTTTTCGATCGTCGCGATTTCATCATTGATATATAGCGTTAAATTTATCACCTCTATATTAATATTTTTTTTATTTCTTCAACACTTATTTTAATTTTCTTGTCAACATAGTCTTTGGTAGTAGCATCATCATTTTCAAGGGGTTCACCAAGTCGTTTTACACACTTTGAGTTTAGATCGTAGTCGCCGTTTATCGTTAAATTAAATCCAATACCCCGCTCCTGTTGGCCCACGCTCACCTGCTTTGTCGCTTAGAGAAACTTCATCTGTAGATTGTGTAGAAGTATGGTAATGGTAGTAGTATTTAAACTATAATATCTGCTTCTCGCAACTCCTCCAGGATAGATACAATTTCATTGTAGTGACTGGTTTTTCCAGCCTGCTTTGATGCCATTAGAAGACGCAGTCTATCCACTAATTCATTTGGATCATGAATGTTTTCTTTAGGCAGACGCATTAGTCCCATACCTTTATGCTGTATAAGTTTACTGATTATAGCTTTATACTTAGCCGCTCTAGTACCTTTTATTTGTCCGTCTTCAGCATAGTCACGTTTATATGCATTGCTATCTCTCAAAATAGATCCATAATTAGTTAAATCCTCTTTAGTATATTGACTTTTTACAGGATCTTTCATAATAGCAGCTCACATAACCCCAAAGTTGTTTTGTAGCTCTTCCCCTTGATAACAATATTTCCTACATCATCAACATCAAACGTTGAATAACCGATTTTCCACGCGTTGTCATCATAGTAAACTCTATAGGTTGAATCAATTTTAGGGCTATTATCAGTGAATAGCTTTAAATAGTTTGAAACTATGTATCCGGACGTACGGGGGAGGTGACAGGAGACCTTCCTGTCAATGTTCTTGAATGTTTAGGTGTTGCGAATTCTTCTTCAGATGTTAAGGAATAATCTCCATAATTTATAGGTGTGCTACTAGCCTCCATTTTCACATATTTTCGTTTTGGAGGGGTAAAAGGTTCCACAATCTCATTGGCTTCTTCTTCTTCTTCTTCTTCTTCTTCTTCTTCTTCTTCTTCTTCTTTTGTATCTTTTGTCTCAAACTTGGCTTTATCTGGCGGCTCGTATTTGACTCTTCTAACAAACTCTTAAAGGGTTTAGTGATTGGCTAAAGGTTTCTTCAAGTTGAGCTTCTGCTTCAATCCTTCCCATCCTTACAGCTTTAAATTTCCTTCGCACTGCATTCCTTGTCTTGATGATTTCTTTTAATAGCTTTTCATTCATCTTCGATATTAACTGAATAACGGCTTTTCAAACAGCTCTGATAACAGTAAACAGCTTTCCAAACAGCTCTGATAACAGCTTAACAGCTTTTTAAACAGGTCTGATAAACAGCTTAACAGCTTTTCAGACAGCTCCGACGACATCTTAACAGCTTTTCAAACAGCTCTGATAACAGCTTAACAGCTCTGATAAGAGCTTAACTGCTTCCCAAACGGGTCTGATAACAGCTTAACAGCTTTTCAAACAGCTCTGGTAACAGCTTAACAGCTTTTAAAACAGCTCAGATACCAGATAACAGCTTTTCAAACAGGTCTGATAACAGCTTAACAGCTTTCCAAACAGATCTGATAACAGCTTAACAGCTTTTAAACAGCTCTGATAACAGCTTAACAGCTTTTTAGACAAGTCTAATCACAGGTGACTAGCTTTTCAAACAAGTCTGATAACAGGTGACTAGATTTTCAAACAGGTCTGATAACGGGTGAACAGCTTTAATCTACTCAGCAGGTCCACAGGATTCGGTGTGCTTTCGGCTGAGTTACAGCTTCGACTTATGAAGATTTCGCATGTTTCATTCTTTTATAGTAGAATGAAGGAATCAAATCCTTTACGGTAGCGACTATTGGATGGGAAACATATTACTTACCATTAAATGTCTGCAGTACCCGCTAATGCCACTAGGGAACCTTACTCAAGAAATGGCATTATGTAGTACCGGCTAAAGCCGCTAAGGAACCTTACTCAAGGAATGGCGTTTGCACTCGAAAGATCAATACACGCACCACCTAAAACCAATAATAACAATAATAATTTTCTAAGAAAACACAAACCAAGGTGATGTCATGTTGTGAAATTCGAATGATGCTGATATCTACAACTTCTTCGCTAATAAAAGAAAATAGCAAAACCAAGGCATGCTAGTAGTACCGACTAATGCCACTAGGGAACTTTACTCCAGAAATGGCGTTTGCACGCGAATCAAAATTATGGAATATGCTTAATTGTATCAGGGCATTGGATGGGAAACATACCACCTACCATTAAATGCCTGTAGTACTCACTAATGCCGCTAGGTAACCTTACTCAAGAAATGGCTTTTGCACTCGAATCCTGTAAAAGCCTATTCGCAACATTTAAAGTTTGACACCCAGAACCCTCACTGACATCTTCTAGAATCTGTTTATAGTGATATCATGTTGTGAAATTCGAATGATGCTGATATCTACAACTTCCCTGCTAAGAAAACTTATTTAGGTGCAGCAAAACCATGATGACGTCATGCCAATATCTAGAACTCTCCCACTAATAAAAGAAAACAGCAAAACCAAGACATGCTGGTAGTTCCGGCTCAGGCCGCTAGGGTACCCTACTCAAGAAATGGCGTTTCCGCCCGAACAAATGTCGCTAATATCTCGAAAACCAAAGCCCGTAGAGGATTTCTGATGAAAATTTCGTTCCCCCTCCCACCACACACCGCCAAGAATCCATTGAGCAAAAATAACTTGAATTATTAATACGCTAATATCTCGAAAACTAGAACCCGTAGAGGATTTCTGATGAAAATTTCAATACCCCCCGTCCCTATTTTTATAACCCCCCCCCCCCCCCCCCCGCATACCACCCTCCAGAATCAATTGGCATGAACAAAAATTTCCTACTATTGACTTTAATTATTAGTTCAAAACCAAAATCTACATTTAGGCGCACCACACATCCAACAAAAAATACTGTAGCATGCTGCTACGTGTGGGCACAAAAACCGTAGCATGCTGCCACGTGTGGGCAAAAGTGAAGCAAAAAACTTCCCAAAACCGTAGCATGCTGCCACGTGTGGGTCAAAAGTGAAGCAAAAAACTTCATATATCCAAGAGAACCGTACCACAAATCCAAGAAAGCCGTAGTACCGGAGCATGCTGGTAGTATCGGCTAATGTCGCACTGACATCTTCTAGAATCTGTTCATGGTGATGCCATGTTGTGAAATTCGAATGATGCTGAACAAAGCCTACATTTAGACGCAGCAAAAAAAACTTGGATTTTTACTAATATTAACTATATCTAAAAAGGTAAAATCGTTAATATATCGAAAACCATAGCCCGTAGAGGATTTCTAACAAAAATGTTATCCCCACTCTAACCCCCGCCCCTATAACTCCTTCTAGAATCTATTGACATGAACAAAACTATCGTAGGTAGCTTGAATTATTAATAATATTAACTATATCTGAAAAGGTAAAATAGTTAATATCTCGAAAAACAGAGCCCCTAGAGGATTTCTGATGAAAATTTCGTCCCCCTTAATACGCCCACCCCAACTATCTAGAAGCCATTGACATGAACAAAAATGTCCTAGCGTTAACTTTAATTATTACTAATATTAGTTCAAACCAAAAGCCTACATTTAGGCGCACCACATATCTATCTAAGAAAACCGTAGTACGGGAGCATGCTGGTAGTACCTGCTAATGCCGCTAGGGCACAGTCAAGACCAAATGACACATCCCGCTAGTACCGATTAATCCCGCTAGGGCGCAAGACACAATGGTGCACCCAAGGCGCAACTGTGTATCCAAGACACAAACCAATACATGTAAGACGCAAACCTACATTTAGCACGGACTCAAACCACATAGCGACGGTGGCGCCATCTGTGGCGAAATCCTGGAAACTAAAAGGGTGGGCCAGCATCCGCATAGCTATTTATTTATTTATTTTATTTATTTATTTAGAACTTCATCAATGATCTGATTACTGAGTATACAAAAGTGAAATATAACAATAAAATAACAAAAGCATACATAACCATAATAACGATAAAAAGTATACATAACAATGATAATGAAAAACAAGTAACTTTAACTAAGCTGATCTCTTATTTGACGTTTTGAAAGATGAAAGTCAATGCAATCAAACTGGCGGTTAAAGAGACGAGACATTGATGAAACCGGCTCGTGCATGCCATAGTTTGTACTATGCTGAGGAACAACGAAGAAGTCACAGTTTCTCAAGGAGCGTACAGGAACAGATATATCGAAAGTATTTAAGAGCTCAGGGGAGTTTATCACTCCTTGTATACACTGAAATGCAAAGACAACTTTGGAAGTTTTACGTCTATTCTTAAGAGAATCTAATGGAAAGAGTTTAAGCCTATCAACATATGGAGGCAGAATAATAGGGTTGTCCCAATGAAGCCCTCTCAGGGCAAATCGGATAAATCTCCGCTGCACAGCCTCGATGCGATTTATATATACAGAATAGAAGGGAGATCAGACAGGACTGGCATACTCCAAAATGGGTCTAACGAATGTGCAGTAGAGGATCTTCGTTATGAATGGATCATTAAACTCTTTTGACCATCTCTTTATAAACCCCAGAGTAGCATTAGCCCTGGCTACGATAAAATTAATATGATGTTCGAAGGAAAGACGAGTATTAAGGAAGACGCCCAAATCTTAGGTTTTGTCAAGTCTAGTTAATAAGCATCCATCCTTCTTTTACGAGAAAAGGACATAGTAGTACATTTGCTAATATTAAGAGGAAGACAGTTAATAGCACACCATTTATGAAAGGTGTCTAAGTCCGAGTTTAAAAATCCGCACTCGTTTTCATTAGAAACAATGCGGAAGATTTTGGCATCGTCAGCATAGCAAAAAATTCTTGAATTACCCAAAATCAGAGATACATCGTTGATGTAAATTATTAAAAGGAGTGGTTCAAGATGGCTACCTTGAGGTACGCCGGAAGTATTATCTATTTCGTCAGAAAGGGCTGAGCGGAATATGACTCGCTGCGTACCATCAGATAAATAAGAACGAAGCCAATTAACAAAGACAGTATGAAAACCAAGAACAGTCAACTTGTGAATTAAAATTTTATGATTGATTCGGTCAAAAGCGTTACTGAAATCCGTGAAAATGCAATCGACTTGCTTACCGTTTTCAATAGCAGAAATGCAGAAATTAGTAAACTCCAATAAATTAGTCGTAGTAGACTTCCCCTTCATAAAATCATTCTGAAAAGAGCACAGGAAGGGCTTGCATTGGAAGTACAAAACATTACAAACCAGGGCTTCAAATATCTTACCAATACAACTTAAATTGGCGACAGGTCTGTAGTTAGAAATGTCGCTCTTATTGCCCTTCTTGTGCAAAGGAATAATCAAAGAAAGCTTCCACTGTTTCGGAAAAATACCACAAGTTAAAGATAAATTAAATAAATAACACAAAACAGGAACGATGGACGTAGCACAATGTTTTATGAGTGCGGAAGGAACGCCATCCGGACCGCCAGAAAAACTATCAGCTATGCTTGAAATGTACATGGAGACAGACGCTTCATCGAAAAACAGGTCTTTAGGTTGAAGAGAAGTCAGCGGAAGCTTCGTCAAATGGGTAAAATCATTATAACTAATATCACAGTGGTTATCACAGAATGCAGTTTTAAAGAAGTCACCAAAAAGATTGGCAGTCTCTAACGGATCCACACTGTCTAAGTTACCGAGACGCAACGATGAAGGTTATCCGTCACAGTTGCGCTTAGAGTTAACAAACGCAAAAGCACGCAAATACATAATCGTTGTACGAGTCAGTCAAACACGAAATGTACTGAGCACGCAAATTAGAATAAATAACGTAATCAGCATCACTCCTTGAGGAACAGAACCTCCTCCAAGCTTTATTCTTTAAATTTTTAAGATGCTTCAAAGAGCATTGAACCACGGTTGACAATTCGAATCACGATTCAAACGAAGAAGTGGTACACAGTGAATAAAACAAAGAAATAATGTGTCATAAAACGAGTTAACAGCTTCATCAATGTCACGTTTACCCAGCACACTGGTCCAATCACAAGCGGATAACCATTCATTCATTTTATCAAAATCAGCTTTTTTAAAGTTATAACAGTAGTTACTAGAAGCATTAAATGATGAAGTTGCAGGATCAAAAAACAAAACTACATCTAGTGCCGGATGATGACTTATTTCAGGAACCATAGGAGTTAAACATCGCTTAACGAGAGTCCCATTGGGATCGGAGGAAAATACCAGGTCAAGAGATTTTCCAGAGTCATTAATAACGCCGCTAGACTGCATTAGGCCTGAAGAAATAATGGTGTCAATAAAAGATATGGCATGTTGAGGAGTCGCCGAGAAAGAAGGAAGCAATCCCTCATCGTCCAGAGAGTGTTCCCAGTTAACACTAGGCAAGTTAAAGTCACCAAAAAGCAATAATTCATCGGCAGACAGCAAAACTTCTGATGAGCATGGAGGAATGTAAACTGTTGCAATATATACGTTTTTGTGTGAGAGCTTGAGAGCTACACATATAAACTCCAGATCGCCGGACTCAACAAAATCGATTAATGTGCATGGAAAGTTGCGACGAACGGCACAAAGCACTCCACCTCCAACAGGAGCATCCAAAGACAGACGATGGCGATCACGGCGAAACACCAGGAACTCGGGACCAAAAAGCTCTGCGTCTGCAATCTTTCCACATAGCCATGTCTCGGTCAAACAGACCACGTCAAAACATGAGTTCATCGAGCTTGTAAAAAGACGAGTCGTTTTGGAGCGAAGACCAGTTACATTGGCGTAGTGGACGGATATTTCGCCAACAAGTTTTTTGCCTTAGCAGAAGATCCAGAGCGCCCCCTTGGAATAAATTCACGCACAATAGTATTGTGGGGCCAAATCTCAGGAGAAAGGACCGCCTGAAATAGATTTTCCGGAACCAAAACCCTGAGCCTACCTCAGACCTGAGCTCGAAATCTGTACCGTGCTCGACTAATGGTCAGCCTCCATTGTCCAACATCAAAAGGGACAAAAGGTAGCCATGATGAGTTATCTGTCTCTCTGCGTTAGACGGTCGAGACGCGGCACGCTTAGGGGTAGATATTGGCCAGAGGGCTACATACAGCCTGGACCTGAAAGACGCCTTCTGGCCGATCCCGCTAGATAAAGAGGCACGAGAGAAAACTACATTTACAGTATCTGATCACCCTTTTTATCAGTACACAGTGATGCTATTCAATCTATGCAACGCGACTTAAACTATGTGTGTGTGTGTACAAAGTCATACCGTTCGATGTACGGGACAACGTACTTGTATACCTGGACGATTTACTGGTTCTTGCACAAGATTTTGACTCGCACTTAACTTTGTTAGCTCGTGTAGCAGACTTCCGCAGCAAAGCTGGTCTCACTTTTAATGTCGAGAAAAAACTTTTCAAAAAAGGCACTAATTACTTGGGCTTCATAGTCGGAAAGGCAGGTATAAAAACTGATCCTAATAAAGTCGCAGCAATAGTCGATTATTCATCACCTAAAGCTGTTCGGCAAATCCCATGCTTACTAGGTAGAGCTAGATGGTATCGACGATTTATACCAAATTAGGTTGACTTAATCGCTTCTACCAGTGACACGGTGAAGAATCTGTGGCGCCGTTGAGGCACTTTTATACCAAAGTGTACTTTGCTTTACCGCTGTATTTACCGAAATAAACAGGATTTTTACAAATTTTATATTTCTCAAATTTCTACTTTGTGCATTTTCAGCGGATTGTTTTTATTCAGAATTAGTCAGTATGCATTAAATGTAAAATAAAAAATGATGTTAGTTTGTAAGTAATTCTGTGTTACGTATTAATTAGGGAAATTCCCTAACGAAACCACTTCACGCCGTTTACTGTCGTTACACCCAGAATTGGGCTGGAATCTTCCTGTTGTGTAATGGCGTATGTTGCAAAATAAAACACCTTTCGATTAGACTTGACTTTAACTTGTTATCTTTATTCACTAATATTAATTTAATCTCTTTTCTTTTTCACAATACACTAAATCAACAGTTTGTAGTTTATAGTTCACAATTCTACCGGGGCAGAAACAAACAGTCATTTTACGTTAAATCAACCAATAAATAAATAAAATAAACCAATTATTATTGTTTCTGTTAAAATATTTATCCTTTAATAATATCTTTCAATAAATCTCAGCAAAGCGATTACTTCTTAATCAGTTAATTATTTGTATACCGACAAAGTCAAGCAGAGAGATGAATCTGGCGAGGTTTAACAACGAACTCGAAAGGTGACTACTTCTTAACTGAGTTAACTATTTGTCAACCGATAAGATATTTTCAAACCAACTAATTATTTTTATTCCGACAAAATCTTCACGAGGTGATTCCTTCGAGGTTTAAAAACGTACTCTAAAAACGATTACTTCTTAATTGAGTTAACTATTTGGCAACCGATAAGATATTTTCAAACCAACTAAATATTTTTATTCCGACAAAATCTTCACGAGGTGGTTCCTTCGAGGTTTAAACCCGAACACTCTGATTTTAATTTCGATTTTCTTAATCAAAAAGTGCAAAGAAGTGCTTAGTTTGCACTGAGAGGATATTTTATCGTTGTTTAATCATGCCCACAAAAATTTCTCGCCGGACGGAGGTGAAATCCGATATATTCGTAAATATCGAGCCACCAGCCCGTCGTCTTATCGTTTCCCACATTGTTGCGCACTTGAATTTGTATTTTATGCTGACAAATCTTACTGAGGGTAAGATTTGTCCACATTGTTGCGCACTTGAATTTATTGTTATGCTGACAAATCTTACTGAGGGTAAGATTTGTCATGGAACTCGACTTTATTTGTCGCTTGTTTGTTTGGGCTATGCAAAGAAATTGCTGATGCTACTTTCTTTGCGTGTAAGTAGATAAGCTGGTCACGTTGTTAAAAATGAGCTCAGCTTATTGAGCCCTTTTTTGTTATGATTTCCTTTTGCTTTCAGATTTCTTTTTTAAGAGTTTTTTTATTTTATTGGTTTTAGGCATTTGTTCACCATATTATTATGGTTTTTAGGACCTGGTGTTGTGTACACAACACCTACCTTCCCCCTGTGAGGAAGAGAGCTATTCTTTGGAGAGGAAGAGCGCTCATAAAAATGTCAACAGAAAAAAAAGGATTCCCACGTGTTAGCCGTTCGACGTACTTAGGGTTTTTTTTTCTTTTGGTTGGGTCTCCCTAAAAGTTAGTTTTCCTTTTTCTTTGAGGTAAACTCTTGCATGGTCTGATCGAGTCCTGGAACATATCATTCTAGTTTCTATTCTCGTCGGCGACTGTCTTCGCTCTACTTTGTTGCAATGCTATTTACTGTTACGTTGGCCCAGGAGCCTTGGCGCAGTCCCGCGGGGTTGACTTCTACTTTTTATTCGGTATACGTTTTGCGCGTGACCTCTGGGTGGAGTGGTCCAGTCCGTTTGGTTTTACGCATGGATGGGGAGTGTCCCCGTACTGTCTGAGGTGCCGAGGTTACAGCTGGTATACCACAGGATGTTGCTGCCCTTGTTTCCCCATCGAGGACAGTCCCTAGTGGCTGCAGGTAAGACTTTTGTAAAACTCTTTGTGTTGCAATTCTGATTTTGTTTTTTTTTAGGCGGCGTATTTATGCTCGTTGCTATGCATGGGTTGTGTGCTTGCTGCCACGAGTGCTTCGATTCTCCGGCGACGAGTTTGGCGAGGGAGTTCACCGACACCCCTCCCCTGTGCACAGCCCCTGTCAATTGGACCGATTGGGAGGATGAAGAGTAGGGAGTAACCGATGCGGCTCTTTAATTTTGTTTCTTTTCTTGCAGGTGGTATTGTTTCTTGTTGTTTTGTCTTATATTACCAAAACTAAATAATAAAAATTAAAAAAAAATGACAATTGGAAAACTTCGTGTTCTGATTTTTCCTACCCCGTTCCGATTTTTGCGAGGTGTTGCACTTGATCTGACCCTGTGTGACCCCATCCCGGTAAAATTTTGATCGTTCCAAACTACTGTGCTGTATTTTACATTAAATTTCTTCTTGTTGTATCGTATTATTATAAAAACTTTCTCTGTATTTGTTTTTGTTGTTACTTAGTTGCTCATTTTGTAAACTAATTTAATAATATTTGTTTATAATCTAATCTAATCTAGCGTTAGTTTTTGTTACGTTTTTGTTTTATACTAGATTAGTGTTGTTGGCTTAATATTATTTGTTTAATATATTTTGTTATTATTTTTAATGATTTATTACTAATTCCATATTGGGCTTTATATCTACATATATGTCTTTTGTATGGCTATCTTATTTTCTATTTAATATATTTATGTATATATAGATTTATTTTTGGTTTATAAAAATTTTCTTTGCAGCTAATTTTTTCATTGTTTGATTTCAGCGTAATCACAACTATGGTGTGTAGTGCCTATATTCTATTCTTCCTTTTCATTTTGTTACTTTCCCTTGCTATGCTAGTCGTCTTATTTTAGTATAATATATTTACTATTACTAATCATTATTGCTATTATTTGTATATTTTTTTTTGGTTTTGATTTTTTTTATATCTACTTATATTTACTTACGTAGTTGTATTTTACATTTTTTTTAAATTCTCTCTCCTATTGAGGTTCACATAAATTTTATTTTTCCTGTTACTAGTGCCTTTGCTTCTATCTATTTTAATTGTCGGCTAGTGGTTGTTAGGTAGTGACCTTTTAGAAGGGGTTACTTTACGAAGTGGAGATTTTATACCACTTGCACCGACCTTGTAGTTGGTAGGGTGCCAGTCCTTTTAAGAGTGGTAGGTTCTACTATTTGGAATTGTTCCTCTGCCTCTTGAGATTTTTCAGGCTTGCGTGAACGAAAATTTGTTACAATCGGTATTAGTCATTCAGTGACAAGGTACATGCGTAGGGTGGTGACTTATATGAGGCGCTAGTTTTGCTAATTTATCGTCCAGCTCTTTTAATGAGTGGCTTCCTTTTGGGATGAGGTTATTCGTATCATATCCGGAATATAGTTCTGTTCTAATATTTTCTATTTTTGACTCATGGTTAGTTATATTCAGATATTGGTTCACTATTCTTTCTAGTGAGGTTGTGTTTGGGAAATAATTAGGTTGTCTGAGACTCAATTTTTGGATATTTTCTGCCTTATAGTGTAGGATTTGCGAACCCACTTGTAATTTACAGGGATGGTTGATAGTGATTATTCCTTGGCCTTCTTTCTATTTTCGAAGTTAGGAATTGTTGGGTACACTGAAGGTGTACAATGGTTGGTTCTAGCAACGAAAATATCTAAGAATTTGGTTTACTTAGTTTAATAAATAGGTCTCTGGGAGGTATTTGTGCTCTGAATTGACACTGAAGCTCTTCCTTTAATGGATTGAAGAGCAGCTTCACTACGCATTCTTTAGACATTGTAGCCTTTGTTATGGGAATGCCCAGCTTAGCGATGAAAGTGTCCTACTTGGAGTTTTGGGTTATCTTTTTAAAGGCTTTGAGATCTCACGATTTTAATAATAGAATATCCTGTGTCTGTACTTGGTGTGCTACGTACGAGTACTCTATTTCAGGAACCAACGATTGTTTGTAGTTTATGTGGATAGGAAAACTGTGTACTCTGTATAATTTCATATGAGGTAAATTAAATATAGGGAGTTGTATTCTAATAACTAATTTTTCTGAACTAGTCGTGCTTTTGTCTCGGCTGTCTGATATAATAGAGACAGACAGTTTTGTGCATCTGGACAAGTAGCATGGGACTTGTGGTATATCTCTAGCAAAGTTTTGGAAGACACCACTTGCGGATACAGTTGATGATTTTTGCTGGCAACTATTATATCGAAGAAGGCTTGTTGCCTATACTCAATCTCTACAATTTGCAAAGTGAGGCTAGAAATTATTTCCTGCCTCAGTTGTCTCATCAGCAATTCATCAGTGATATTTTGCATTGTATTTACCTGGTGAGTTATTTGACGCTGTCTTTCTTGAAGAGATGTCAACGGTTTTTGGATTTGCTTTAGTGTAGTTTTGACTACACTGATCTGCTGTCTTTCCAGGTCGGCTAGTGCTTTGGTGTTTGTTTCGAGCTCCTCGAATCGACTGTATACTTCTTGTTCATTGGCGCTGTCCATGGTTCCGAATAGGTAGTGCATCGCATTCCCTATTCCATCGATGATAGATCTTGTGGATCTCGACAGTGGAACCACCTCTCGAATGACACTTGTTCTTCTCTTGATATTCTCCAAGAGTGAGTGAACGTGTTTTTGTTGTACCAGGCATAGCTCATCGGTTTGAGAGCGATTTGAACATAATCGCTAAACTAAGTGTTCCGCCTGTTCCGCCATGTGGGTTTGGTTGTCCAGTTCGATCAGATTGATTTCCGATAAAAGATACCATTCGCTGTTGTATAATTGTAGTTTTCCCAGATCTTCATACAGCACTCCCGTGATCTTTAGGAGTCGTATGGTGTAGGGATCCGCTGGTATTTGTCCCATTGTCAGATGGAGACAGCACATTAACACAAATATGTGCTTCATGGTCTGCAGAAAATGATGGACAGCCTTCATTAGTCAGGTAGTCATACTAAATAGCATATAATATTTAGATGTAGTATTGCCTAATTGAACTGTTGATAGTTTGTCTAATCGGGACTTACTTGCTAGAATTAAGACGAGATAGAACAGGGTAGGAGGACTGTAAGTCAGTTCACGTAAGTCTCGTCAAAGTATGAGAATTGTACTCATTCAAAAATTGAATTGGGGGAATTGTTTAATTTACTACAATGAGTAAAAATTAAATCATGGAGAGGGATACGAGTCTCTCAAGGCAAGGTATGAGGGATGCAAGTCAAAACATGCAAAACAAATTTTTTGTAGGAATATTTAATTTATTCATTGCTACTAAAAAGTAAGGATGTACTTGTTATATGTTCAGTTTTATTTTCATTTTGTTATAACTAATAACGTATATATGGGCACGTTTATCTAGCGTATTTTTTATTGATTTAAATAAAATTTAGGTAAGGGTAGACTTCGTGAGTCGTAGTGAATAATTGCGAGTGCGGAACTTTTAAGTAGGTAGTTGCTAGTTTAACTGGCGTAATTTTGTTTCAGAGGAACTTATTTTCTAAAGATGTATGTACCAGTATACTACTCGCGATAGGACTTCGAACGGTTTTGTGTACTACATCCTGCCGCTTGCCTATTTTTGTGGTAGTGTTTGTTGGACATCCATTGTCATCTTAAATTGTTGAGATGCTTTCATTGTTTCGCACTTAGGGCATTTTTGACGTATTTCTTTATATCGCTAAGCATCTGTCTCCACCAATACTTGCGTCTAATTCTTTTATAAGTCTTAATGACACCCTGATGGCCGCCGAAAGGCGAGTCGTGATAATCCTTTAGGATTGATTGAACTTCCTTGGGGCTCGTGATTATCTCAGGTGCCTTGACTGGACTAATATCTTCTTCAAGCGTAGCTGGGGGCTGTGTTTTTGCCTCCGGGAGTTTAGTTTCTTTATCTTCCGCTAGCGTGGGCTGCGTTTCAGCGCTGGAGCAAGTAGTGGCGTCTTGGGCTTTCTGTCTTTGAGCTCTGGTTACGGCGAAGCAATGAGCGTGTTTCTTAATTTTCTGTTTATTTGGGGAATTGTTTTCCTCCACATCAGAGTCCATATTGTGGTGGACTTGGGCTTGTACCGTTAGGGTGTTGCCCGTGTAGTCTTCGTTTAATACTTGTGTAATGCCGCTTAATGCATCCACATTGGTATTATACTTCCCTGGTTTGTATTCAATGGTATAATTGAATTCTGATAATTTATGGTGGAATCTCAACAAACGGGAAGCGGGGTCTCTTACATTACAGACTCCTTCGAGAGGCTTGTGGTTAGTGTAGACTGTGAATTTTCTACCTTGAAGGTAGCATCGGAAATTCCTAGTGGCCCAGACTATAGCCAATAACTCCTTCAATAGTGGAGTAATTTCTCTCGGAAATCTGGATAGATTAAAAGTGGTGGTGATATTAAAGCATTCTTGATGCTTTGAAATGCTTCTTGGCATTTCTCGGTCCAAGTGAATTTTACGTCCTTGCGGAGTAAATTCGTAATTGGACGAGCGATTTTTGAGAAGTCCGGAATGAACTTCCTATAGTAATTGCCAAGTCCTAAAAAGCACTGAGCTTGCCTAACTGTTCTAGGAATAGGTAATGTTTGAACGCAGGTCGTTTTGCTGGGGTCTGGTAATGCACCTTAGCTAGAGCACTTATGCCCTAGATAAACAACTACTCGTCTCAAAAACTGCCACTTCTCTGGCTGCAGTTTGAGGTTTTTCTCTCTCAATTTGTTGAAGACTTTGCCAAGTTTATCACTGTGGTCATTTAGGTTTTTTCCATAAATGACGATGTCGTCAAGATAAACGAAACATTCGAGGCCTTGCAGGCCTGTCAGAACGAAGTTCGTGAGGCGTTGGAATGTAGCGGGAGCTCCTTTGGGTCCGAATGGAATACGCTTAAATTCGTAGAGTAACTAGTGCTAAAAGCGGTCTTATGTCGATCTTTTTTGTCGACTAAGACTTGGTGATACCGGTTGGCCAAATCGAGGGTGGTAAAGTACTTGGCATGACCTAGTTGGTCAAGAATATCCTCGATTCGTGGTAGCGGAAATGCATCGCCAATTGTCTTTTCCTTTAACTTACGAAAATCGACAACAACGCGCCACATTTTTTCACCATCTGGTCCCGCCTTTTTGGGGACAACTAATATAGGTGAATTCCAAGGGCTTCTGCTAGTTTGCACTATCCCGTTGTCTAGCATTTCTCGCAATTGTTCATTTATTACTTGTCCCTGGGTCTCTGGTAATCGATAGGCCTTGGTATTCTTAACTATATTTCATGGTGGAGCCAACATTGCCTTCAATGAGGTCTTACGGATATCGCACGCATCCTTTGTTGGGCTCTGGGGCCTCATTTGATTCTTAATATTAACTTGTTTGAGTGGTGGAGTCGACTTTGCCTTATATAGGTTTTAGTGAGCTCACATGCACCTCTTTTGGGGCTCCTCGACCAAAATGGCCTCTTAATGCTAGCTTTTTTAGGTGGTGGAGTCGACATTGCCTTTGAACAGGTCTTTTTGATATCACACGCATCTATACTTGGGCTCTTATGCCTTGTAAATATCTTAAATCTAGGTGTATTGGATGGAGGAGTCAGCTGCATTTGGTTTATCGGCTGCTGGATCTCTCTCGCATCACTCATTATGCTCTGTGGCTTCAACAATTTTTTAAAACTTTCTTTATGGTACGGTGGAGTCTGCCTTGCCTATCCTCGGGTCTTATTGGTATCGCACGCGTCGCTTATTTGGTTCCTTGTTTTATATAAATACTTGTATCTAGGAATTTTGGAACTAAAAGCCTTATTCGACTAGGGCTCGGGTTCGGGAAGCTCACTGTTGTTTATGTTGCTCGTTTACGATACATTCAGCTTGAGAACGTTTTGTATATATGCGGCTTGTCCTACTGGGATGACGGCGTAGTCATGGATAGGTAGCAGTTGTACCAATAAACTGGAGATGACTACTTGAAAATTGTTACTGTTGAGTATGGCTACTTGCACTGTTTCTCTTCCAGTGGGCAGTAAACTGTTGGCCAGGAAGGCTCCATCGCCTATTATTTTTGATAGACAAAGTATTTCTTCCTTCACTAGCAACGGGACTGTGGTGATCATTTGTGATCTAGCAGGTATGCATATTGGTTCTTCTAAGGTAACCAGATGCTGCCTAGTTTCGCTGGTCTCTTGATCACCCAGACAGCTCTTTTCGTTTTCCAGTGGCTCTTGTTGAACCTGGCAGCCAGCATTACTCTTTTGAGTTGCCTTGGAGACACTGCATGTTGATAGCTTAACCTGTTTAGGTTCCATCTTTTCTTCCAGTGATCTCACTTTGACTGCTTTTCTCGAGTATAGCTTCGGAATTTGTTTCCGTGCAAGGAAACTTGAGTGTTCTGTTTGGGCCTTCAACATAACAATGATTTGATAGGTAATCATTTCCTAATAGGCCGTCATCGGAAGGACCTGGCAGGTTCTGTACCACCTGACACTTGCAGGGAATTTTGTTTTTAAAATTGAAGTTGCCTTGCAATTTCCCAGTGTCTTTCCGGTTTCAAAAGGGGTTTGTAACGTGCATGCCTTATTGGAATTAATTATTTTGAGATCTTTAATTGTTTTCTTCTTAATAATACTGACCTCAGCGCCAGTGTCCACTACTGGTTTCGTTTGGCCGTTAAGACTTATGTCCAGTGGAAGTTTCACTGTAGGGACCCCGGATTCGGGCGCTTGAGGTAACCCTTTTAAGCTTTTAGTTGGATTTATAATCAAGCCGGGGTGTTTTGGGTCGACTGTATGTCGTTTCCCTGACGCCGGGCTTTCCACCTTTTCTTTTGCATGCAGTTTTCACATGCGTGTCCACGGCGACCACAAAGTTACACTTAAGTCTTATGTTAAAGACTTGGAGACCTTTTGTGTTAAGCTGATCTGTTGATGGTTTACTGGGGAGGCATTGAGGAACAATTTATTGAGACTGAGTGAAGTCCTGGTGTGTCTGTCTATTTGTTCTGCCATCATGAATGTCGTGTCCATATTTTTTGCAGTTCGAGCAGAAAGGGCTGTTTTTGCGCTACACGTGATGTTACTGACCAGTGCATCTATGTCCGACCTTTTGTTTTCAGAGTATAAAGGAGTTCGTTGTCGTGCCTGCGATATTGTGTTATTTCCGTTGCGTGAGAAATTATTTGGGTTCGGTGCTCGAGGTGATGCGAACGTAGATGTTGCTGGCATTTGGTAGTAGGGAGATCTACACCATGCTCTCACTCGTAAATCAGGATCTACTGGGGCCACTGGAGGAGCTTGTGCCAGAGGACTCTGGACGAATGTAGCACTTTGCTGCAATTTCTCCATGTCCAGGGCTTTTTGTTGTATGAGAGCTTTTATATCGCCTTCTCCCTGCGTGAGTAGATATTGACACAAGTGTGGGTTGGTTACTCCACTTTTGAGAACATTTTTAGCGAAGCCCATCAGCTGTGTTTTCACAACCGGGACTGCCTCAGCTCCATACTATTGTGTCGCAGCCTCATTGCAGATCGTGAATAGCTGCTTCAACCTTGCAGCAAAAGCAGTGAGAGATTCCAATGGGTTCTGGCGCGTCGTGTTTACCAGTTCACGATAAGTCTCACGGGGAAGGTATGTCCTGTTCAAACGTTCCTCGACCTCAGTGAATGAAGCAGGGACGTCTGAAGCTTATAGCTGATATGAATCACCTCTTAATCTTGTGGGGAGGACTTGAAGGAAAGCCACATTTTCTTCATCATTAAAGCACTGCATAGTTTGCTTGGAGCAGCCGATGAAGGTCTGTAGCTCACGTCCCATTTGTGGGGTACTTTCACCCGAAAATAAGGGGACGAGTTGAGCTGCCAGTTTTGTGACTTTGGCGTAGTCCACCATGTTTTGTAGCCTTTTGGCTGAATATGTAAATTGAGGTGAACTATTGGGACTTCCTTCTGGACTGGTTTCCGTAAAGGATTCTTCCAGCCAGTCTATTAAAAGGTCCTCTGGTTTAGGGTCTGTCACTTCACTATCACTAGCACTACCACTATCACTTAATATATCACTGGTATCTTTATTTAAATTTAGATCACGTGAGCGCGCGGGTTCGGACAGGTGTTCGAGTTCCTTTCAGAACTGAACTGTATTCTATTTTAATTCTTTAATTCTCGAGTCTGATCTCGCGTTCTTTATTTAGTTTTTTGTCTAAAGCTTCACAATGAGTAATTGTGAGCTTATCCGAATCCCTTGTGTACAATTTTTGTAAAAAATTATTAAGACTTACTTGGCAATTTGGACCTGACAATACCGTTCCACTACGGAGTCGAAGTTCTGTTGCAGTTGGTGTTGATTGTTTATCTCCGTAGTATTGGCACCTGGGGCTGATCCCGCTTCGGGTAAAGGTGGAGGATTCGTCCTCTTTGCTGCGTCTGGTTCCTGTTCGAGTTGTTTACTGTTGCCCGCTGACATGAATTCTCGGTTGAAAGGGGGCTCCTGCCTACTTATTTCCGTTTGATGTAATTTGGAGGGGGTTTCCGTAACCGTCTTCGTATTCCCTCTGAATACTTCGTGAGCTTGTTGTTTGTTTTCCTTGCTGCCGGGGGGCCCTTGACGTCTTAACCTGGTGTTAGCTGATAGGCGCGCTTGAAAGCCGCCTACGAATTCCCCTTCAACTCTGGATGGAAGTCTTCTAATGAACGAGCTGGGTGTGATCTCTCGGCGGTTTGGCTATTTTCGCGGAGCGAATTTTCGGGATGACTTGGCTTGAATAGCGTCGTCAAAGGATCCCCTTTGGTTCGCAGGATCATGGAATTTAAACTTTTGATTGTTTGTTGAAATCAAGCTACCCTGATCATACCGGCTGCGCCAATTTTGTTACGTATTAATTGGGGTAATTCCCTAACGAAACCACTTTACGTCGTTTACTGTCGTCACACCCAGAATTGGGCTGGAATCTTCCTGTTGTGTAATGGCGGATGTTGCAAAATAAAACACCGTTCGATTAGACTTGACTTTAACTTGTTATATTTATTCACTAATATTAATTTAATCTCTTTTTCTTTCCACAATACACTAAATCAACAGTTTGTAGTTTATAGTCCACAATTCTACCGGGGCAGAACCAAGCAACCAGTCATTTTACATTAAATCAGTTGTTTTCCGTAAACCAATTGTCCTCTGGCCAATCGATTGATTTTTGTTAAACTATTTATCCTTTAATAACATCTTTCAATAAATCTCAGGAAAGCGATTACTTCTTAATGAGTTTATTATTTGTATATCGGCAAAGTCAAGAGCGAGATGAATCCGGCGAGGTTTAACAACGAACTCTAAAAGTGATTACTTCTTAAGTGAGTTAAATATTTGTCAACCGATAAGATATTTTCAAACCAACTAATTATTTTTATTCCGACAAAATCTTCACGAGGTGGTTCCTTCGAAGTTTAAACCCGAACACTCTGAATTTAATTTTGATTTTCTTAATCAAAAAGTGCAAAGAAGTGCTTAGGTTGCACTTCTTCCCTGAGAGGATATTTTATCGTTGTTTAATCATGCCCACAAAAATTTCTCGCCAGACGGAGGTGAAATCCGATATTTTCATAAATGTCGAGCCACAAGCCCGTCGTCTTATCGTTTCCCTCATTGTTGCGTGGTTGAATTTGTATTTGATGCTGACAAATCTTACTGAGGGTAAGATTTGTCCACATTGCTGCGCACTTGAATTTATTGTTATGCTGACAAATCTTACTGAGGGTAAGATTTGTAATGGAATTCGACTTTATTTCTCGCTTGTTTGTTTGGGGCATGCAAAGAAATTGCTTATACAACTTTGTTTGCGTGTTAAAAATGTGCTCAGCTTATTGAGCGCTTTTATGATATGATTTCCTTTTGCTTTCAGATTTCTTTTTTAAGAGTTTTTTTTGTTTTATTGGTTTTAGGCATTTGTTCACCTTATTATTATGGTTTTTAGGACCTGGTGCTGTGTACACAACATCTGCATTCTGAATTCATTCACTGAAGTTGTAAAAAGATATATCGTTGTCAAAGTATTCTACGCCGCATTAGTCTCGGAATAAAATAAACGGAATTTTACTAACGGAATTGCAAGAGTTCTTTCTGTGCAGCACATGTTATAGGATATGTATAAATATATATTATTCTCGTAATCTTTCTCTAATACTGTCCAGAATCTAGGTGAATGAACTGACTGGAGGGTCGAAGCAGGAGTGCTTCTTGACCTCTCTGTTCCAAGAGACCGGACTTCAGGGAAAACCAAACCAAAGCAACGCCCTGACTTCCTTACCCCAAGAAGCGGTTACCGTCCACTAATTCTCCAGCTAAGATTCACTCAGGTTATACGCAAGAGATAAACCGTATACCCGAAATTCCAACTCTCGCTCCTGCGACAGCACAGCAGAAACGGTGCAAGTGTTGACCCCGGCATTAACATAAGCTTGATCACATCACCAATACGGGTTAAAGTACAGCCTTCTTCATGAGCATCAATGCACAAGAGGTCTTATACCGATCAGCTTGTCCGAAAAAGCGCCAGGAAGGAGCTCGTGAACAATCCAGTTTAGAAACAGCAAACGTTTATAAATAAATACCAAGACAAGTGTATAAAGATTATAGGAATACCAAGGAGCTGTAAAAAGTGGAATAATGACGTTTTCATAAACCAAGAAAAAACTCCAATTATAGAACTACGAAAATTACTTAGCATTATATTTGTACATATTTCCCGTTTCAAGTACCTGAGCAGCTACAATAACAATATCAGCAGTTCTTAGAACAATCACAGCAGCAATAGTAGAAGTGGCTATAACAACAATCGCAAACATAGTAGCAGTTACTTCAACAACAACAGCAACAACAACAGGAGTAGCTTTACTAACAACAGCGACAATAGCATCAGTTGCGGCAACAACAACAGCAGCAAGAAATCAAGCAACAACGGCTGCATCAGTCATTACTAGCTGAAAGGTACCCCGCACTAGCGGTAAGGTACCTTACTAGTGTAAGCATCTGAATCACCCTGTACATGAAAAGCCCCATGTACTCCACACACTAACCCAAATACTGTCGAACATCTCTCATGAACAGAATGAACGGCAGTCCGTCATCGCGACCAAGAACAATTTCAGGCGTCAGAGTAATTTTTGGTAACGTAGGAGGGGTAACGCCCTAAACCTAAAGTTCAAGTATAAGTAACAGAAAAGGTGAATTGATCACCAGTTTGAATACTGAAGTGACTGACCTCAAGCCTGAGGCTGGATCTTGATGCTGGGCGCGATGGCGGGTTCGTCAAGTAGTCATTCGGTCCATTATTGATTGTTACAATTTTAAATTCAAAACGTGTCATCGAAGGTTATACTAATCTGTAGTTACATAAAAAAGAAGGCATTTTAGAAAACATCATTCAGAAGAATCTCAGCAGCAGTCTGATTTCAATACAAGAAAGGATGTCAAGAGCTTAAGTACATACGGGTGACTCACCATACAGCCTTTTTCACGAGTATCAAGGCGCAAGAGGCTAATTCTGATTATCTATCAGGAAAAAAACACCAGTTGTAACTGCCGCACTAACATTTGTTTCTCAGTTATAAGGTACCCCCATCAGGGGTACGGTGCCTTACATATCGAACCCAAGAAGTTCGTGAGCAATCCAGTAGGAAGCAGCAACGAACAACAGCTATACCTATCATTACCGATGGTAAGGTTCCCTCAACAGCGGTAAGGTAACTTACTAATCAGTAATCACAACAAGGAGGATAGTATTTAAGAAGATAACTGAACCAGAGCGAATTAAGAAGAAATTCTTTAAGTGGATTCCAGCAATGAAGATAATCAGAAAGTATAAGTTCAGATGTTTTAGTCATAAGCATATTATATTATATTATTATTATATTTATTAATTAGCATTATTTATTATTATTATTATTATTATATTTATTAATAAGCTGTTCTCTATACAATACTAGAGATTGAAAATAATTGAGATATTATTTAATACAACATTTGGTCATAATTGATAAATCAAATATTACATAGTACAACATCGTTAGGGTTAATTTTCTAGAACTTTTGCATTTGCTCATAATTGCACTTAACATAATTTATTAGAATACTTTTATATTTTATGATATACTTTCATTTTTTAAGCTCGTTGGTAGTTGGTTAAACAGCTCTACACCTGAATACAATACGAATTTAATTAAGAATCTTTATTATTATTTTTCTTTGCAAAATAGATTCATTTTTCATAACATTTCTCTGTAAACGCTCAAGTCGTTTTCTTCTCATTTGACCTGTATTAAGGATGGTAAATCCAGCGCAGAATGGAGTTAATGAGAGTGAGGACTCATTGGTTCAGACAACACCTCTTGACTCCAGTGGCTCCTCGTCATTTGCTCCTCCTCTAGCTTTAAGCGCTGTAGCAGTAAATGTGATACGCTTTTGGAAGAGTTTTCCTGGTTTGTGGTTCCGCTACCTTGAGTCCCAGTTTCAACTAGCGGCAATTACAAAACAGGCAATTGAATTGTCTCACATAGTCAGTGCTGTTGATGAGAGCGTTACACGTTTAGTGAGTGACATTGTCGAGGAACCTACCCGCTCTGACAAATATGATAAAATTAAGAACATGTTGATCTCTCAGCTCTCTGACAGCGCAAATCAAAAATTGAAGCAGCTCCTAACAGAACTCTCCTTAGCAAATTCCCAGCCTTCTTAATTACTAAGAGAAATGCGGGTCCTCAGCTGGAATAAGCTCGGCAAAGCAGTTTTAAAATCCTTCTGGCTCTAATGATTACCAACTCCATGGCAGCCTTCTAGCGTGCAACCCTGGTTCCTTGGAAGCGTTAACGGATTGTGCTGATAAGATAGCCGAGGTTAGCCCTAGAAGCTAAGTTTATGCTGTCACGTCCGCTTACAAATTCCAAGAACAAGTAGTTGAGTCAATGAGCTCTCGAAACTGATCGAGAATGTTTGTCGTTTCGTAAAGAAGCATTACGGAGTAGATCTCATTGAGAAAACTCCAGACACAAGTTACCTAGTAGATATCCAAGTTCATGTTGGTATCATAGAAAATTCCGGGCTAATTCTTAAAAATGTTTTATCTCCCTGCAATTTTAAAGAGACTAGTGTCTGCTCAAACAGTGTCAAATCGGCAAATTAAACCGCCCTCCTTCTCTGCCGACAGAAGGAAGTGGCACAACAAATAGTCGTCTATACATATTTGATAAATATACACATAAACATTTCTTAATCGGCACAGGAGCAGACATTTCAGTAATTCCAAGATCGTATTCAGATCGCTTTCCCAATACAAATTTTCAACTAGTTGCAGCAAATTCATCACCTATCAACACATTTGGCAATAAAATGTTATCGTTGGATTCAGGATTACGCAGATCATTCACCTGGCAATCTGTCATTGCAGGCGGTCCAAAACCCATTTTAGGTGTTTAGTTCCTGCGACACTATGGGCTGATTGTTGACATCAAGATGAAATCCTTGATCGATCCTATTACCAAATTGAAGTCGGCCGCACAACATGCCATAGGCTAGCATTCAAGTCTTTCTGTGCTCATCAGTTCAGAAATTGACCCCCGAATTCGTAAACTACTGTGAGAGTATCGATCAATTACCGTGGAAGCCGCCTTTATTAAACCAGTGAATCATACGGTGTCTCACCAGATACTTACAAATGGTACTCCTATTGCCTCAAAAGTCCACCATCTCCCTCCTGAGAAGCTAGCCGACGCAAGGAAGGAATGTGATTTCCTGTTATTGTATCTCGTTAAAAGGAAAAATGGTGAGGGACTTAAGGCGTTAAATTCTCGTATCATCCCTTATAATTAACCAATTCCGCTAATCTATGACCGTATCCAATTTGCAGAATTGCACCTATTTCTCAACGTTAGATCTAACAAAAGCTTAGCACTAAATCCCCACTGATCCCAAATATTATCCAAAAACTACCATTTGCACGCCGTTTGGTCTCTTTGAGCTACGCGCTTGACTTTTGGACTATGTAACACAGCTCAAACCTTTCAAACGTTTATTCATACGATCTTAAGAGAATTTTCCTTCTGTTTTGTTTACCTGGATGACATTTTCGTTGCCCAAAAATCCATCCAAAATTGAACAGTACAGTTATTTAGAGCTCATCTTTAAGAAACTTAAGGAATTCGGCCTAATAATCAAAATTGAAAAATGTATGTCTTCGCAAGAAGAAGTAAAACTTCTATGAAACGTCATCACTCCTCAAGGCGACAAGCGCTACCCCGAAGGAGTCGAGGTGATAACGAATTTTAAGCTTCCAGAAACAGTCAAGCAATTACGAAGGGTTTTAGGAATAGTAAACTTTTATCGTCGATTTTTGCCACACGCTGCAGAGGCTCAAGTTTTGCTTAATCAGTAACTCACTGCTTCCAAAAAAGCTGGTGCAAGGAAAATCATTTGCTCCGACCAGGTAAAGAGATCCTTCCTGTCAGTCTAAAATCAATTGGCACAAATCACTCTCTTGGATTTTTCTATTCTGTCTACCGATTTATCTCTTTGGGTAGACGTATCCGATTCCACCATTGAAGCAGCAGTTCAACAAAAAGTTGACGACAGCTGGCAGCCGCTGGGCTTTTATTCAGTCAAATTAAATAGTGCTCAGCGGAACTACAGTACCTACGATAGGGAGCTTCTCGTGGTCTACAATGACATGAAACATTTTCAGTATCTATTAGAAGGATGCCCCTTCTCCTAAAACACCGACCATAAACCCTTCATCTACGCTTTTCGGCAAAATCCCGAAAAAGCTCCTCTACTACAATTGCGTCACATCAGTTACATTGGCCAATTCGCAACAGAAATTAGATATGTACCCGTAAAAGATAACGTGGTTGCTGACGTCCTTTCCAGAATTGACGACATACATCTGATCGGTTCTGTCAATTCCGAATCCATCTCAGAGAGGCAAGCTGAAGATACTGAGTTCCAACAACTCTGTCAAAATTCTCAATATAAGTTTAGGAAATTGTCAGATAAGGAATTGTTTTGCTAAATCTCTTCTTCCAAATCCATGCCACACATATCAAAATATTTCAGAAAACAAATTTTTACTTCAATCTACAACTTAGCACATCCCACCATCAGAGCAACCAGAAAATGGTCACTGAAAAATATTTCTGGCCATCTATCAAGAAAGACATCAATTTTTGGTCTCGCGCATGCTTTGTGTGTCAGGGGAGTAAAATTTATTGCCAATGTAAGAGTCCCTTGGGAACATTTCAGGTGTTCACATCGCTATCAAGTAACTCCACTAGACTTAATGGGACCGTTACCTCCCTCACAAGGCTTTAGATATTGCTTCACCATCACCGATAGATTTACTAGATGGCCTGAGGAAATAATCTTAGCCATGGTCTTTGTCAAAACTAGATATCCCCATTTGGGGTGTCCAAAATAATAATCACGAACCAATGATTACACTTTGAATCAGTGCTATTACTGAGTTAGCCACATTACTCGGTTTGTACGGAATAGGAAAAGAGCCTACCACCCTCAATCCAACGGATTCTTAGAAAGATGGCATAGAACGCTGAAAGCTTCATTTATGGCGTACCAAGAAAAGTCATGGTCCAAAATTTTACGTTTCGTCCTTTTAGGACTCAGAACTACCTTCAGAGGGGAATTCCCCGCAGCACCAGCACAACTTGTATATGGGAAAAATTTCCGTATACCAAGTGACTTCCTACAAAACTCTGAAATGCAACGTCCAAGCGAATTCAGGCCAATTCATGCATCAAACCATTCTCGTCAGGCCCTGTTTAAATTCAAAAAGCTTGACGCTATTAGTGTTTCGCTCGGAGGTCTTTATGAAGGTCCATTCGAAGCGCTTAAGCGTCATGACAAGTTTTTTTCGCTGAAGGTCGGGAATAAAGATTGTAACATTTTCTTAAATAGACCCAAACCTTGCTTTACCGAGTCGAGGGTTGATGATCAAGAACAATGTCAAAGCACTCACTGTACACAAGATTAAAATATATTAGTTTAGCCCGTTGCTGAAGTCTTTTGGTGGCAAACAAAGAAAACTCTGACAAAACACCAACATTCAAAATTCGAACCAAGTCTCAACACCTCCAACAAATACAGTACCGCGGCATATTAGATTTCTTCCGGATGGATCCTTCCTAATTCCACGGCAAACCACATTGGTTTCGTTGGCAGGGGAGTAATATGGCGAGGTGGAGGCACTTTTATACCAAACTGTAATTTGTCTGTACCGCTATATTAACCTGAATAAACAAGATTTTTTCAAATTTTATATTTCTCAAAATTCTACTTTGTGAGGTTTGCGCGAATTAAATGTAAAATAAAAAATAATGTTAGCTTTTAAATCATTCTGTATTCTAAATTCGTTCACTGAAGTTGTAAAAAAACATATTCTTGTCAAAGTAAAAATATTAGTCTCTGAATAAAATATACGGGGTTTTACTAACGGAATCCCAAGAGGTCTTTCTGTGCAGCGCTTGTTATAGGATAAATATATATATATATTGTTTTCTTAATCTTTCTCTAATAGTGTCCAGAATCTAGGTGGATGAACTGACTGAAAGGTCGAAGCAGGATTGCTCCTTGACCTCTCCATTCCAATAGACCGGACCTGAGGGAAAACCAAACCACAGCTACGCCCTGACCTCCTTATCCCAAGAAGGGGTCGACCACTTCTCAAGCTAAGATTCGCTCAGGTTAAAGGCAGGTTATCCACAGGAGTTAAGCCGTATACCCACAACTCAAATTCACGCTCCTGTGACAACACAGCAGTAGTCATATGCACTATACCTAAGGTATAGATACCAAACGGTACAAATCTTAGTCAGTTACAATGGACACCTGAGGTCCAAGTCTATTGAACAGTTGAAACAAAACCTTACTTCGGCTGCGTCACTAATAATTCCAGATTTCACCATGCCTTTCGTTATACAATGTGACACCAGTCAGCAAATAAGTGGTGGAGTACTGTTACAGCTAGATGATGATAGCCACGGGAGACTACGTCTCGAAAAAGTGGAATTCAGCCCAAGGCAATTATACCGTCACTAAACATGAATGCTTAGCAGATGTATTAAGTGTCCAAAAATTCCGGCTTTTCATTGAACTAATACCATTTAAGATACTGACAGATTATGTTAGATTGAAATGGCTGATGTTTTAAAGGGCCTCAGCGGAATACTCGCTGGGTGGAGTTTGAAGGTTCACGGCTTCGACTTCACGATTGAACATGGAAAGGGAAGCCCTAATGTAGTCCCTAATGCATTGTCACAGATTCACTGTGACGGTTTAACACACTGAGGATACTGGTCCGGAAATCTACCATAGTTCTCCATATTTCGATTCGTAGGAATAGTTGAGGCAGAAGGGTAAATCTGAACGACCCTGCCCTGGTTTAGTCGCAGCTAGACCTATCCTCAGGATCTCTAGATACAGGACGGACATCTGTCGGAATGAAAATGTTGAAGACAGGTAAGAGAAAGAAGGAGAAGATTTTTTTTAGACAAGGTTGTCAAGAAAAATATAAGCGGCGAACAAGAAGCTTTTGTCAATCATTTTATACAATTCTAAATTTTCTCATTTTTTCATTTTTTCCTTTTTTCTATTTTTCATTTGTTTTTTCGAGTAACTCAATTTCGCTATTTGGGACATATTTAAGAGTCAAAAGCAAAGACTTGAAACTTGCCACCCAAAATCAAATGGGGTTGTCTGATGGCAAATACATTTTTTTTTTGCTTTTGCTCTTATCCCGAAGAATCCAATAAAATGACTTATTGAACGAGTATTAATTTTGTCCAGTAAAAATTCATAGTAACCTTGTTATATAATTATTATATACCTATACTGGCGAATATAGATATTTAATTATGCACGAATAATAGTAATAGTATTACAGTTTTGCTCCAGGAAGATTAACTGTTGTACAGTGTTATAAAAGAAATCCTTGTTTCCTCTTTTCAACTCTGTCAGGGGTTTGCCTCCAGTATTTCCTAACTGTTAATATTCTTGTATCCGTGCTAGTAGATGCCTTTTGCGCAATACATTGAAGTATGAAACTAAGATGCTACGGGGGTGAACTTAACCTTGAATTATTTGTATTAGTAAATTACTGTGCCTATTATTGGAAGACAATTGCCTCCTGGACATCGCAAACCTGTTCCGGTGGTGTTATGGGAGGCCAAGGAAAGCCACAGAGGATTGGGACACCTGATTCTCGACAAATCTTTAAGGCAAGTGATGTGGGCAGTCCCTTCTGGACTGTGTCATGTTTGCTGCTCCTACTTGTTTTGTCTATTATGCCTAATCTACAATGCATGGTAAAACCACGTCATCATAACGACATGGATTTTTGTGTTTGCTTCACACTGTTGCCTTTGAAAATCCATGCTTGCAAAAATGTCGCTTCTCTTTCATTCATTTGACGACATGAGCACGAGCTTATGTGTAGTAGTTAATCAGCAAAACCGATGTAGTAATACCTCAGGTGTATTTAGCATAATTTAGAACAATGTAGAGGAATTTAGAACAAAACAGCTGTAAACTGGAACTTGTACTTTCAGTCTTGAAAGCAATATTTTTATATTATTCGACTTGTCCCAAGCAATTTCTTAGTTTACTAAGTTTACTATATTATAGTATAAATTATTGAGACCAAATACTTGCTTTGATGTAATTCTGCAATGAAATCGAGGAAGCAATTACATTTATGATAATTGACAGGTCAACAGCTGTTTAATTTGGCAGCTTACCACTGCTTACATATTTCGTGTATTTATATGCATTCTTCAGCAAACGATATCATTTTGACGACATGGTTTTTCCATGCATTGTAGATTAGGCATTGGGCACGATCATTTTTGTATATGGTGCGTGGCTGCGCAGGTCCTTTTGGTTTATCTACACCACACTCTTCACTTTTAGGCCGAGTTGCTAGCATGCGTGCCAGCACCCCAAACTGTCACGGAGAGAGCTATCAGCTACGGCTGATAGTCTAAGCTACATGTTCATTGCGAGTGCTGAGTGCCCTTGAAACCATAACAGGTTAGTAAATAGATAAAAGTTATTTAATAAATATTTATTTAAAAATAGCGATTATCATGAGATTTTTGTTTTTTCTGAATTATATTTTGTTAGGTATTCGGAGTGAGAGACACAGTTTTTATTTTTACACATTTGTCCTTTTCGGACTATACCATTTCTTATTATTTATTCAAAAATACTTTTAGTCCTCCGTCGAATTTGCTTAATCATTAAAACTTATTCAAAGTAGTTTGCTTAATTTATTTTTATTATTTTTTTCATCTACTGTCACGGTATCGGAATATGTTTGGGCTGAATAATAAAATGTGTGTGCTTGTGAGCTGATCTCAACCACCACACACAAATAAAAGATAAAGCGAGCAAGATACACGGCTTAATTGATGAGTTAAAAATTAAAACTGCTCCTTGATTCATCTTATTGAGGAATCAAGTCCCCCAGTTCAGGGGCGAAAAATGCTTAATTCGCATTTTCGATTCTGTGAAAGGGATTATCACTCGACGTGTTTAAACACGTTCAGATTAGGCCCGATGATATTGGTATGGAATATGTATGTTGTACATAGAAAAATAATGATGGTAGAGCAAAAGGGATTGGACACCCACGCATAATATTAAAATTTATTTTAATTTTAGCATATCCGCGTGTCCGTCTGTCTGCCCGTCCGTCCGTCCGTTTGTCCGTCCTCACAATAACTCGAGAGCGCGAGTACTTTGAGAGCTAAAATTTTGCACATGGACCAAATAGTAAATTTAAGTTTGAAAATAGGCCCAATCGGGCAACTCCTTCGTAGGATTGCCATATAAAAATTTAGTTTTTCACTAAATTTTTGGACTTTATTTCAAAACGTGTCGACGTGGAGAGCTAAATTTTGTAGATGGCGTTTTCATAACATATCATTTCAAAAACGGCCTAAATCGGTCAATTACTTCTTGATGTTGTCATATAAAAATTTAGGTGATTCTTTAATTCTTCTATAAATAGTTTATAATTCGAATCAGGTTGGATTCTGTTGAAAATTATTTTCAGTTTGAAGAAATATATTTTGTGGATGAGGGGATTAATATGATTTATATATGAAATCTATTCACTTTATTACAATATATTTGTATTAGGTCATAAGTCTTCACGGCATAGATCACGTTTGTGTCTATTAATGACATGTATATGGGTATGGCGAAAAGCGCGGAGAGTCCAGTCGGGAAGTACTACACTCATACGATACCAATATGAGACCAAGTGCAAAATATCATGAAACTTCAGCATTTTCTTATTATCGTATTATTCAAATCTTAAAGGTTCAACATTAAAAAGTAAAAGTTTATTATTTTAAGATATAAAACTCAAAGCGACGTAAAAATTAGGAAATAACAATTCATAAAGAAGTAGAAGCTACCATTTTAAGGGGGTAGGCCTACCTGCAGACTTTCAAAAATTCCGATTCTTTTTTTTCATAATCTGAAAGTACAACTATTTGAAATTATTGTGTAAATATTTTAAGTTAATCTGATAAAAATTGAAGAAGTTATTGGACTTGGAACATTACCACCTCGATGCCATTTCGGAGGTGTATAATGCGATGTCTACGCGGTGGACAAGGCGTTCGGAAATGAAGGTCTACAATGCGTAAATCAAAGAGAGCTTGGGTAGAGGTTGGTATTCTCTTCTAGTATTTATATGCGCATTGTGCCCTGCGTAATCTCGAAAATTTTATTGCTCGCGTTTGAGGCCGACAGCGGCAGCGGCATAATTATGTTTTTGAGTAATCGCCAAAATTGCCGCACGGCAACTATTTTCCCGTGCAGCGCCGCGCCGCGCCGCTCCTGGTGTGACTTACAGATTTAATTTTGCAAGAACAATCGCGCAGCTGCAACTGAAAATGACGCGCCGCGCCGCTCCCGGTGTGACACCCACTTTAATCGTGATTATCTCCAAACAAGGTTTTCGAAATCGGTGACAAAGATAACTGGAGAACGAAATATCTAATTTTGCTGCAGTCTGTTTTATTATATCCTAAAGCAATTTTTGATTGTGGCCTTTACATTTTTAATGCAAATCCGATTTTTCATAGCCGATCAAATACCGTTTTTTTTTTGTGAAACAGAAGCACTTTAGTTTACAATGTCGCCATTTTGTTAAAAATTGGTCTTTTCCTAAAAGCTCCGATCAAAACTTAGGTGTTATTAATGGAATCTCGTTGGATCTTTGATTTCAGATGATTTTTCCGTCGTCAGGAGTTGTCACCAAAAGTCACTTTGCTCTAACATCGTCTTCAAAGACCTGGTATCATTGGCATAAAGTCATAAAAATTAGATTTCTGAACTCCATCGAACAATAAATAAATTCCACGGCAGAAGTTCTGAAAAAATAGTTTTCATATCATGAAAGAAAAAATCGTGAAAATGCACATTTTTTTAAGCTTGCAGGGAGGCCTACCCCCATAAGTAAGAAAAACGTCGAAAATTAATGCAAATATTATGTACATACACAAGCATTGCACAAGCAAAGTCGAATACACATAATTACTTAACGTAGTCATATATCTGATGAGTAGTACTATATCTGATGAGACTTATTTCTTTAAGTAACTCAGTACCTTTCATGCAACTAATGTTAAATATACAGTAGGTGTATGTCGCTAATTATTTGATACCGCATCATTATCAGTGCCAGCTCATCTTAATCATAAACCATAGAAGAGCAGTCAACATCACTCCGCTTGGAATAGAACGTCCCGTTGTATACGAATATCTTGGCACATGAACCACTCTGCACTTTGTTCCTGGTTGTTTTTTAAAAATTTCCTACTAGTACTGGTTAAACTATCATAAATTTTAAGTCTAGCTTCTGACGAAAAACCGATATCTTTAAGCAATAAATGGCCATTAGCTTTATTAAAATGGGCACCGTAAGCTCTCGTCATAGACAAACTAATTACACACAAAGACTGGACACGTGAAGAAAAATATGCAGCACTTTTCTTGAATATAAAATTAACAAGTGAAAAAGCTAGAATTGGTCTAAGACCAATTCTTATGATACCCTAGATGAATGTCCGTATGAAATTTCGTATGGGTACCCATTTGAGCAATTTTGATTTTTGCAGTGGTTTTTCCCATATATTTCTAGAACGGTTCGTCGGACAGAAAAAATGATTATAACCAATTTTATAGGATTTCATATTCAGAAGAAGTTTTTAGTACAATAAAAATGTCTTGGACTGATCGTTTTCACAGTATACATAAAAAACCTAATTTTTTATATGGCAACACCAAGAATGGGTTGCCCGATTTAGTCTATTTTTGAAATTTTGTTTGCTAGTAAAATCAAAACACCACCTACCAAATTTCAGCTCTCTACGGCGACCCGTTCTCAGGCAGTGTTCAAATATATAACGGAAAACGAAATTTTTGTATGGCAACCCCACGAAGGAGTTGCCCGATTTGTCTCATTTTTGAACTTGATTTTACTTTTTTTTTTAAAGTCCGTGTACAAAATTTCAGCTCTCTGAGTGTACGCGTTCTCGAGTTATCGTGCGCACAGACGGACGGACCATACGAAATTTCATACGGACATTCATTGGCAGCAATGGAGCGCCAGCGTTAAATTTAGGATTAGAGATGGGTCGACGACCACGCCGACGACGACGCCGGCGTGGGTAATGTAATGCATTTCATACATGCGGTACTGTCTCTAAATGAAAGGAAGGCCACAATTTTTTCTAACAAATTTACTGGATGAATTTCTTCCTTCAAATTTTTATGCATTCGCCGACGCTGAGATCAGTGCCTCGCTCCAATATAAAGTCAACGATGCCTCGACCTGATGTAGGTAAGGCTGCAATTTTTTTTAGAAATTTATTGGCTTTTATTGTAAAAGAAATAGCGTCTTTTGATATTTTGCAATTAACATTAAAAACCAATGTGATAAAAGAAATAAAAAAATGCGTAGATCTCTTTTTATCACTAAACACCATTTAATTCTGATTAAACAAAACAAAAATTATTGTATATGTAGGTATAAGCTTGAACTTTATTTAATAAAAGAATATATATGACAGACTATTTTCTAGTTTTTAATACGCGTGACTGCTAGGTTCTAGGATCGAAAAAACAAGAGAATCTGTAATTCACCGAAAAATTCACTAATTATAGCAATCAGCGAATCTTCAAACTCTAGGAATTTAATTATTCTCCAAATGACCTCACACTTAGAAGTTGATAACGATTTATTTTTGCCAGATCTAAGGGTCATAAAGTAAAATACAAAGTACCTACAGCATTACAAAATACTTTTTTTTTAAATGTAGAAACGACATATTAGTTTAATGTAACAACATTTATTTATAAAACGCATTACATTTCTCAAAAGCAACCAAAAATTAGTTTTTCGTTCCTCGTTGTTGTCAAAACAAATTCGCGAAGTATAGCACAAAAAACACCAATGCCTTTAAATTTAATTATCAATACATCTACTCGTCAATATGTTATAGAACTGCATTGCTTCATGCTTATAATTAAGCATACAGTGCTGTTAGAAAATCACATTCTGTATAAAGATAAATCCTCCACGTACAAACATACTCATTATACGTAAAAGAGCTTAAATCAGTACATATACATATATGCATGTGGATTTTGCGGAAAGGGTAGAAGGAATCCGTGAATGGCAGGCGAAAATTTTCTTAGCCCTAAACATTGCTTTTAACGTCGTAATATACGTAGAAGTTATTTTATCTGAATAAGCTTATTCCTTAACAGACTGACTTGAAAGGCTTAATATATATATGCTATGCGTATATATGTACTTATGAGTATAATTGACAAGTAGAATTTCTTTCCTCAAAGCTAAATCAAGAGAATATAATTTTCTTGGAATAAGATATTCTGAGATCATAATATGTGAGTAGTATTGCAGCATGTTATACTAAATGCAATTAGATTAATCTATCTAATTGAAATTCTTGCTTCGCGGAAAGCTATAAGGTTCGCAAGAGATGCATTGGTGTATATATCGCCTTAATCTCTTTGAACTTTATTTTATAATTTACATGATAAAATCAAAGGGTTTGCTAAGTTTATCATACCGTTTGTATCGCATAGAAACTATGCTAGTAAAGCAAAAAGGATTAGGTACCTACGCATAATATTCAAAGTTATTTTGATTTTTGTATGCCTGTCTGTCTATCTATTCGTCTTAATGATAACTCGAGAAGGCGTTTTACTCAGTGAGCTGATATGTTGCATACGGAATTTTCAAAAAAATTAAAGATTCAAGTTTGAAAATGGGACACATCAGATAACCTTTTCGTAGGGTTGCCATACACAAATTTCATTTTTCACTGTATATTTGGGCATCATCACACCTGAGAACGCATCGACGTAGTAAGAAGAAGCCTTATACGCAGTGCTTTCATAGAAATGGTTATTGCAATTTAATAATGGACCACATCAGGCAACCCCTTCTTGAGGTTTGTCATACAAAAATTTGGGTCTTTTACGTAGAGTGTGAAAACGATCACTCCTAGACATTTTTGTATTGAAAAATATAAAATGCTATGAAATTGGTTATAATCATTTTTACTGTCCGACGAACCGTTCTAGAAATTGATGCGAAAAATAACTTTAACAACCAACTTGCACAGTGGGAGACAGAATAAGTCGAATGAAATAAGCCAAAAAATGCTAATCAGTGCATTTAATGTGGTTCAAGCTACAATTTTGAAGATTGGTGTAGGGCGCTCTGGGAGTATTTCCACAAAAATGCGGCGTTCGACGACCAAAACAAAGGGTAAAAAAATAAATAAATAAAAACACCCCCGAACACGTTACAATCAATCTGTTTGGCCTGCGTGCCATTCGGAAGTGGTAACATTTTTAAAAAATTTGAAACTGTTATTTTATTCACAATATGATTCTAATAAGAAAAAAGTGGTGCCAAGCTCTATCTAATAATGCTGCAAAAGGGGAAACGAGAGGAGTTGAGAAGTTAAGGGTGAACACATGGCTATATAAAATAAGATTAAGAAAAGATTAGGATGCTCCAATGTCTCATCCTCTTCGAGACATAACCCACATACATCAGTGGGTAATATATGTAAATATCCGATACACGTGTATGTTTAGCTTGCAGTTAGAACTCCTGTACTGATTCTGAAATGATTCCTAGGTAGCCTTAAAAGATCCAGGCTCTTCTTTGGTGAAGGTCTGTTCATGAATCTTTGGCTTGTCCGGAGCCTCTCTTTGAAGTCCATCTCTTGTCCATTTGGCTTCAACATGTATCCCATTATTTAAAATTCTGCAACATTTTGGTTCAAGAGCTAGCAACCAGAAGAAGCGTGAGCTTTTTTTTAGCAAGGAAGGAATAGAAATACTGGAGGAGTAAAGTTATCGGAATATAATGCTACACAATATTTGTATTTTTTCTTGGAATTTTTATTGTTAGTTTATTATGTTAACAGGTTTGTACATTCGATGTGGTTTTTATGCCCACAGCACAGCGTGGGGCATGGTATTGTAGGGTTTGTAATATTATACACAAGTAAGTGACCGACAGCATATTACTTCTGTTGTGTGCAATACTGTTCAACATGCGGTCGGTAATTTACTTGTGTATATTACAAAAACACGCTACCCTGCCCTACACTGTGCGGTGTTCAATGTGCGGGGCGGGCCTTATGGTTTCTGAAAAATCGGATTCTTAATCTTTTAATTATTTAATTTTCTTATAATTACTAATATCTAATCAATATATGTATGTACCTACTTATATGAATCACTTCAATACCCTCGACAAGCATCATTGTGCAGTTTCAATGTGATTCATGGCTTCCTCCACTTCTATTGTAATTCAAGGAAGTTTTTTCTATAGTTCGTTTAGCTTTTTCCTCAAAGTTAGCTACACAATTGAACGACATATTTTCATATAAAACCGTGACTTTCTCCTATATAGAAGTATCAAAAATTCAAAATAACTCCAAATATAAACAAAAACAAAACAAATCGAAATTCAGCTCGATTTTCATTTGTTGACAGATCCCAACAGCATTACGCAATTTAAATGTTAGCGCCCGCGAGGAGTTAAAACATTAAGCTTGCAACGCCGAGGTAAAATAACTAAATTCAAAACAATAGACTGCACCTGACCTCGAAAAGGGTGCAACGTCCTTCAGCAAATCCCTCGATCGATTTTACTCGATCTTTCAACTGGGACTTCAACAGTCAATAGTAGGATTATTTCCACTTGCTTTTTTATAGTGCTGTCCGGAAATTCCCACAGTATCAATCTTGTGAGGTTATTTTCACAAAACTATTTTCTGGATAGATATTTGGCATAAGAAAAAAAATTTTTTTTTCGTTTGGAAAAACTAAAAAAATCTCTTTTTGATATACCCGCATGGCTGGTTGCGCAAGGCGAAAAGAGATGCCAGCAATTTTTCTTAGAATTTTTGTTGTTAGTTTATTATGTCTGCAGTTTTGCACATTGATTTTTATGGAATTAGGTGACTGCGACTGGTATAGTGCGATCTCATCATAATTATAATATGCGCATGTTGACCTGATAATATTTGCAATTAATTAATAAAACTACACACAAGAAATATCCACACTTAATTCAATGTGGTCATGCACACTGCAGTTACAAACAAAAGAAATCTGAATCCCTGGGCACTGGGTCAATAGTGACCCAACCCGGTTGTGTAATATGAATCATCGTGCGAATATTTTTAGTGGTCACTGTGGTCGATTAAGAATTAGACCAGCGGGAAAATGATCGTGAATGAAAGTAAGTATACAGGAATTTGTCGAGGAAATCGTTATCACTGACAAATATGTGAACATTTCCTGCAGAAGAGGAGCGAAATACGACTTTGAAGTTCAAATTATGTTGGAACCGGGGTGCCCGTATGTTTGATGATGATTTTTTTTATTCTTTTGTAGTTGATATTTTTTTGAAGTTGGGTTGACTACGAGTGAAAATTAAAAATTGCCATGCTCTTACGCTATGTATTTTTTTTTCAATAAAGTTCTTAAGTATCTTATTACATAATAAATTTGTTGCATAATCTCCTTAGTTTCTTGTTGTAAATTGTCTTCAGATCATAAGAAATATACGTTTAATTGTTTGAAAAATATTTTTTTATTTTCCAAATTTCTAACTACTATTTTCCTGGTATAGCAATAATTGAATAAAAATCCTTTTATATCCAAAATCCATTTCTTTCTGCTGTGCCGCTACTATATAACTTTAATCGAATAAAATCGAAACGACTTGTAATAGGTGGATTAAATTTAGCTATAGTCATTTCGACTTTACTCGATTCAAGTTACAAGTAGGTACGTCCCTGGATCTGCAAAAATTGATTGGTCGTCAATATATTCATCGGTTTTATTATTCACTGAGGCTTTCTTCAAAGATTATTCATTTCCGTCGAGGACATTTCTTTGACGCTTTCTTCGATGATTATTAACCGATGCTTTCATCGAAATTTAGATACTCTTGCAGAAAGGCATCATACCTTCCTTAGAACATTGTGTGTAAAATTCATCGAAGTTTCGGTGCATAAATGGGTCGATGATGCATGCCATAGGTGCAATAAGGCTTCAATGTGGTGTTGCAGTAAATAACAGAAAACAAGTAAAAGCAACAATGAAATAATATGTAATATAAAATTTTGTAACTAATCAAATTTTATTTAGGAAAATAATTTAACTGAGTAAGAAGATTAACACACTTAGGTATATGTACGTAGGGTAAATTTTGTATATAAGCAATTCGTCTTGAAAATACAGTCTGGAGATAGAAGTAAACGCTGCTATATGGCGCATCTTTTATTTTTACTGTAGCGATATAGGCGTATCCATTGTTAATGCCATTATTCAGAGCATATCACGCTCTATATTAGGTTTCATTTTACAGTAACTTCATTAAATGGCGATCCTCCCGCTGATTTGAGATTTTTGTTATTATAATCTATCACTGACTTGAGATATACGTTACAACCTGCTACTGACTTGTGATCATCATTATCTACTACTCGCTAATAACTCTTCGTACCAACCTTATAAAGGAATTAACAACACAGGAAGAGTTCTTTTAAGATTAACTGAATTAATCGAAACGAGTTCGAATACACCCCGAAGACTCCGGAAGGAAACCAGGTAGAAGTCCGGTGTTACATAGGCACACCCCGATAGCTAAAGGTCAGAGCAAGAAAGCGCTCTTTATAGAACTAAGGAAACTATAGTAAGCATGTGAAACTAAAGCTCTACGTACGTACAAAACAATTCATTCATTAACTACCAACATGTGATAACGACATCAGCATTTTTATAATTCTAATAATTGTAGTATACATTTACATATAATAAGACCTAAATGCGGCTATGAAAGCTATCCAGGTTTTTGAAGGAAAATTTAAGTACATAATTAAACTCATTTTTGATAAAAGTATAGTGTATAAATAAAATATCTTGATGCTGTAAAATTTGAGTTATTGCAATCAATAAATGCCCACTCGGCATTAAGTGCCCAGTCGCCAACATATAGTTTCGACGACTTAAAAAAATACCTTTGTAAAGATATAACACTAACTACAGTGAGCGAACTAGATCAATTGCAGATAAACGCACTCGGTACGTTTGCTATCACGGCAGAAGAGACTGCCTTAAGAGATTTTAAAAATGATCTTAGTGGTCAGTATAGAAGCACAGTAATCGCGTCAAGACCAATGAGTCTTCAAGAAGCTATTGAGATTACACTAGAACTGGGAAAAAGTTAACCACAACCAGTTAATAATTATTTATTTTTTCCGCGGACGGGAATCGAACCTACACTTGCTAGAATCAGCCAATGATGGAGAAAGAAGAATTTTAAGAACTATTTTTTTTTAACAATTCTAAATCAAATTTATAAATACAAGAAGAAAAAAAACGCCTTTATTTGTGCGCTTACATCGTTACTGGTTAATGCCAGATGAAAGCAAAACGTGGCTTAGTAGGCTAGTTACAAATTGATAAATGCAAGAGGGAAAGTCATCTGTCTCGTTAGCTCAGTGGTAAAAGCAGTCACCCGGCAAGCGGAAGGTCCCGGTTTCAAACCCCGAACGAGGCGGCTATTTTTTCTTCTTGTATTTATAAATTTGATTTAGAATCGTTAAAAATAGTTAGTAATTTTATGCATTTTAGAAGCAAAATAATTTAAACAAACCCCAACAAGTTAATAGGTATAATAATCGTAGATATAATGAATATTATAACAACAACGATTAAGGATACCATCGAATGCAAATTCATAATAGAGGTGGTAATAGCCACAACTGTAATAATAATTCTGATAAATATGTAAAATAGTAACTATAAAACTAATAACAGTAATAATAGGAATAACTATAACAATAGAAACTATAATATAAGTAGAAATGACAATTAAAGACATCGAGAAATATTAGTTATATTCAGCGAAACGTATGAGCCTCCGGAGAGGAGTACCCCAACCTTCCGGAGAATATAGTAAATTACAAAAAATTATATTTCGTTGTATTGTCAGAATGAAAAACAATATCTTAAATTTTTAAAAGATACAAGAGCAGATGTCTCAATAATAATATCCGACAAATTGAATATCCATTCCTTTGGAATCACTAACGAAGCAATATTTTGGTTGGGAGCAGTAGGATTAGAATTGAAAATAGGAGAACATAAAGTCTACAATTTATTCCACTTGGTAGGTGATATTTTCCAATTAATACAGCAAATGGAATTATAGGTCAAAATATATTTGGAAAACTTTTCTGTAAATTAGAATACGAAACTTTTACCATATCGTTCAGCGTGAATAAACATGAAATTGTCTTACTTATGAAAAAAAAATTAAACATTGCACAGATAAAATTACCAGCAAGAACTATAACTAGTTAATTCATTTGGAATAAAATTGTTATTTCAAATAAGTGTTTGTTTATTTTAAACAAAAAAGAATAATAATTTCTTTAAATCTGACACACACAGGCCTGGACATTGTCTTCATCTTAAGTTTTTAGGATTCTATTGATAATAACCGACGTATACATATTGGCATAACTAGGGCTTTATTGGGGGGTGGGGGGGGGGTCCTTAACTTTCGTACATAGGCCTTAACAAACGACCTGTGTAATGCCCAGTATTTATTCCAAGTACATGTACCAGTAGCAGGACCTGGCCTTTAAAAATTTTCAAGTACAAATTCCGATACCGGTTCTTAAAAATTTTCAAGTACAAATTCAGGTACTAGTACTGATGCTTATAAGTCCCACATATCAGCTTTTAAGTACTTAAGTACGCACGTAATATCACCATACCACCAAGTTCATACTTAAGTTCTTGTTATTAACTCAAATCAGAAATTTTGGTAAATCCATTGCCAGTTATATTACTGAATGAGGCTTCCATTTATGATAAAATGTGTTGCAACATGATATGAAAGGAAACAGAATCATATAAGCTTTAACATCTAATTTTGCTAGTTGATTATACAGTATTTGAGCTTGCCTCTTGCAAAACAAGCTTTTCGTATATGGCATCCGATGTGGATTGCTTCATGGAGCATTTATGTAAATGAAAATACACGCTTCATAGGTGCAGAGAAAGAGAGCGGGGCTTTGCACTTGATTGTTAACCTTCTCAACAAAGGATATCGATTCAGAATGCCAATTTCTGTCCAACTATCATTCATATATACGAATTTTCTTTCTATTTGACAGAAGGCGGTAAGATTGCTTAAAGAATTTCTAGAAGGCATATTTAAATAATTTACTAGAGGTGAAACTTTGCATTAAGGCGGTATTTGTAGTAAGCCGTACTTAAGCTTGTATATGGGACTTATGAGTACCAGTACCTGGACTTGTACTTGACAATTTGCATGTACCAGTATAAGGGGACTTGAACTTGTCAAGGTCCTGGTACTGGTACCAGTACTTCAGGATCAATGTACTTAAATACTTTACAGGTCTGATTTATACCACGTGCATGCATTTCAAAATACAGTTAGATACACACTTTAGAACAATTACTTACGTTTTTATTAAGCACTAATAAATAGATACCTATAGTTCAACTCTATATAAGCTTTAGTTTACGAGTTTTTTTTTCTGCAAATTTATTTAGCATCTGTCGCTGTTACTTTGCTTTTAATTATTTCGTTTTCAATGTTCAGAAGTGCCATATTAGAAAATCTCTTCTGAAACATAGTTGCTCTTAACTCGACGCATAGGGAAAAACTCCGTTCGCAGCTGGTCGAGAAGACCAAGAGCTGCTTGCAGCAATTTGTAAAAATGTGGGCAGAAATCTTTATAAATTTGTGTTTTCAGTTTTTTCAAATTTATTACAAAGTTCTTGTTTTGGAACATATTCTTTATTACTTTTGTTTCAACCTGTATGTTGGAAATATGTATATTGAACACATATTATAATTTTCTAAGAATAACTTACTTAACTTTATAAATGATTAACTGACTGTACCAAACGTAAATTTTCAAACCGGTTTTTGAAGATAGTGATAATGTGGTCTATCACTAGATTGTAAATATGTATGTTCTAATATTTGGAAGACCTTGTATCTGATGGCAGGTCCACTAAATTACTTTTATATACAGTGGACTTTATCACCTACGCTTTCAACTACAAGGAACTGCCGGCCTGGATACTCATTTAGCATCATCAGTAAAAAATATCAACTATACAAACAACCCTAACAATAATTGTGGATTAAATTAAAGGTAGAGTGAAAACCTGCTTCGCTTTTCATATGTTTACTCCATATATATATATATTGGTATATATATATATACATATATATTTTATAATTATTATTAATGCAACATATATATTTTCCTTTTTTGTGAATATATAACAGAGATTTTTTATTAAATCCCACTCCTATTCCTCAATTATTCTACAAACTGCTGTATTTATAAAAGCTAATTTCCAAATTCTTTGTATTTGTCGAATTGTTTACAATACATATTTTCATATACATATGTGTGAGCAGGGAATGAAGAGTAATTATTTTCAATCTCCATCAATTTCCCAAAAAATTTTAAATTAAATTCAACACAGAAAAATTGAAACGCCCCCTTCCTAGAAGCGACCTCTGTGGTAAGACTTCGTGAGCTTGCCAGTCAGAGGACTTCAAATAGAATCAAATATCGATCCCCTGCGATAGAGCTTCATATACCTATCGATCAGGAGAAAGATTTTGGTTGGAAAGGGCGATTTTTGCTGATTACTGTTTTTTTATTAGCTAAATAATAAATAAAAACAAATATAAATAAAAAACAGAGATAAATAAGCATACGTTTTTGCTTTATTGAGAATAATTTGAAAAAAAAAATTTGGTTAAAAAACGCTTTTTTTTCTTCTCTTTCTTCCCCTACATCCAATTAAAATACATTAACCGTCTTACTACTAACAAATCCCACAATAGTTCCCCTACCTATCATTATACCTTCCTTATTCTTAATAAATTTAATTTCCTACTTTTTATTTCGATTTCAATAAGAGATATTTGCAACAACCAAGTGATAATCAGTTTTTTTTTATATACATTGAGATTACCAGTAATTTATTAAAAAAATTTTTTTAACTTCTCTCCCTCATCACCAAGAAATAAAAATAAACCAAAAACCATAAGACTTTTTCTACCAAATAAAAATAAAACAATTTTATTTTTGTCGTTTCCCTTGTTGACAAATTTCACAATTCTTCACATTACTATCGCTGTGTTTTTCTCAACTTTTACAAAATTTTATTAAACATAATTATCTACGTATAACCAACTTGCTACCTGTTTAGTGTCGTTGGGAAAACTTAAACAAAAACTTTTTTTTAACATTTCCTCCATAACTAATTAATTAATTCCCAAAAAAAATATAAATCAATTAAACATGACTGAAGAAACCAAATCTTTCGATGAGCTTTGCTTGTCACAAGTCCCAAAAATTACAGAAATTAGACAAATTCTGGCCGATTATCACAGAGCAAATAAAAGCAAAAGGACTTCAGATTTTACTTCTGAAAAACTCCAAAATTTGGAAGAACTGTGGGCTTCATTTGAAAAAACGGAAACACTGATTCAAGATCATGAAGATTTTGATGAAACTCATGATTATTTTAAGCAGTCATGCTATGACAAAACAAAGGACTGGCACAATCTTATAAAGGCAACTCTGTCTGATAGGCTGAAGTCCATATCAATTCATACAGAACGCACAAATAACCCCTTTTACATTCCACCCCCCAAGACTTCGCAGAAAACAACTGCAGCCGATACCCAAGACAATACAGACAAAGATCAGTCAAATGCAATACGGTTTAGATTGCAGGATCACAGGCAAAAGTCTATATCACGAATTATACAATCGATCAATTTTAATTCATTATCGACTACAACCCAGACATATCTTACACAAAAGATCACCTTATTGCAAAAATACTGGGATGATTTTGGGGAAACGCATAATGAAATAATTTCATATACCGGCCCTAATGATTTGGAGCATGACTATTTCAAAAATGATGTTTACGCTGAGGTAGAAACATCATACACAGACAATTGGACTCTCGAATCCAAAACGTATCGAATAATACACATAACTTCACAGACCATCATCATAATGTCTCCTTTAGAGACCAATCTACCGTCTTTCTATCAGAAGCTAGATCGTCAATTCCCAACTATAATGGAAATCCCATAGATCTTCACAAATTCATTTCAAGTTGTGATGATATATACTCAACGGCATCGACGACGAACGAAAAGCATTCTCTCCTTAGTTTAATAAGGAGTAAACTATCCGCCGAAGCATATGATGTATTCAGGTACAACCAAATATCAGATTGGTCTGAATTAAAATCGCTATTGGCTCAAACTTTCGAAGTCAAAACCCCTAGGGCCACACTACAATCCCAATTGACCAACTCCAGACAAAGAAGAGAGGAAAGTGTAAAAAACTTTTTGCAGAGATTAAATACAACACTATCCAAGCTAAATGAAGCAACACATTCCTATACAACGGACAAGGTGCTCCTACGGTCTTTGTTAAAAGATAATGAGTGTCAGGCTGTGAGAGCAATTGAAGATAGGTTATCCAATCCACAATTACAGACCTTGGCTAAGGTACATTCCGATAAATCCTTCTCTGCACTAAAATCACATATTCTAGATCACTCATTACGTATGGAGCAGAAGCAACCCAACTTTCAAACATATAACAAGGTAAATCAAAATTCCTTTCAAAGTATAAATAACAACTTACGTTGCTTCAAATGTAATAGACTGAGGCATGCTGCATCAAGTTGCCCAGTCATATAACGCACCACACAAAATTTCAATGCAGTTCCAAAGCTAAACCCCCAATTACAACGTCCTACAGATTTTAAGAATGCTACATCTCCGTCACAGGTCCCTAGTTGTCGATATTGCCATCGGATGGGCTATTCTATTGAAGAATGCAGGACAAGAGCTGCAAAAAATTCCCGATTTAACGACAATCAAGAAAATATGAATAATTTCCAAAAATTAAACACAGCTCCGCAAACAAGCACGGCTGATAGACAGCCACAAAACAGGAACTGGCATCAGCCAGTATTCCAAGAGAATCGAACTCCACATAGATATAAAAATGCAAATATCTCAGCTAGATCAGGGTCTCCAAATAGGAAGGAGAGCAAAAGTCCATCGGCATCCAGGCAGGGAAACTGGATGCAGCGGGGGGTCTCATTCGGCAACACCTCGCACATACAAACTACAGCACAAGTCCACAGGAATCCCAAGACAATATCGACGGAAAAGTAGGCAGCAAGAAATTAATACAAATCCCCGTTCATATAAATAAAAATTCTTTAACTCTTTCCTTGCCTGTTGACATCTGCTCTGCTCCAAAGCTTACATTTTTAATTGTTACTGGAGCAGAGATCAGCCTAATAAAACTCCATCGACTGAAAGCAGACAGAATCTGCTACAGAGATGCTGTCTGCAATATTAATACATTATTTACCGGCTCCACTTGTACAGTAGGACTCATCTACGCAAAATTGAATTTGAAATCTACCAAATTTAACTCCATACTAGAGCACCCATTTCAAATTGCGGGAAATAACTCCATCCTCTCATACGATGGCCTACTTGGTCACGAATTTTTATCTCGATACAATGCGAGTATCGACTATAAAAATAAATTCATTTCTGTGGAAGTTAATGAGTCTGATTCATCTTATCCGTACGAAGAATATTATTCCAATTATCCATACGTTTATTTGAAAAGCGAAGACCCAGAAAATAGGTCTCAAACAAAAAGCCTATTATATACGGAGATAACATTCTCCGATATTAATATTAATACAAATCTATCTCCATCAATTGCTTCGAAAAGCAATGTAAATCGATCGCCGGCAAACGCTTCACAAGAAGTGAAACATAAAGATAAAAATCTATCTCCATCTATAGCCACACAAAAGGCTGAATTAAATAAAATTCTATCTCCATCCAAACCTTCACAAGATATGAAGCAAGAACGTAAAAGTATATCTTCATCTACAGCTGCACAAAAGGCTGCATCTAGTAAAATTCTATCTCCATCATCAATAGATTCACAAAAAGTGAATTCCAAGATAGAATCAAAGAAGTCAAAGAATTTCAATAAAGTTCTCCTTCAAATTCTATCGAGTTGGAATCATCGAATAACTCCTTTCAAATTCCACAAAAGTTGGAATCATATCTCCCTCCTTTTAGAAATCCGAAAGAATGGGATAAATTAAATAAAATTAAAATTCCGGCTCGATCAGAGTACATCATTTAAATTCCAACTCCTTCTATTCAAAATCAATCGGTCTGTTTCAAGAAGGAAATAAGGCCAGGTTTATTTCTCGGAAACTCGATCGTCGAACCAGTCAACGGTATGGCAAAAGTCCTAATCCTCAACGCAAATGAGGAGGACGCCGATCTGGCACCTTACGAGGTGAACCCAGTTTACCAAGACTTGGACGACTTTGTGGTCATCTCCACAGACTCTGAAAGAGATCCAATTACTGCAAAACCTTATAAAATTCGATCACTATAATTCAGAGGAATCTGAGAGTATTCGCAACATCTGTAGGGAATTCAACGATCTCTTCTTCATAGAAGGGGATTTCCTTTCATATACAGATGCGATTACCCACAAAATCGAGACCCTCCAAGACAAACCGCCAATTTATACCAAGCCTTATAGACTTCCTGAGGCAAGCCGAACGGAAATAAATAGGCAAATACAAGAAATGCTTGAGTGAGACATCATCAGACCTTTACTTAGTCCCCGGAATTCTCCACTTCTCCTGGTTCCTAGAAAGCCAGATGAGAATGGACACAAAAAGTGGCGAGTAGTGGTAGACTTTCGTCGTATTAACGACATTACTATTGGCGATGCGTACCCACTGCCTAATATCACTGATATATTAGACCAGTTGGGGAAGTCGAAATATTTTACCACACTCGACTTAGCCAGTGGATTCCACCAGATAAAAATGGACTCGAAGGACAGGGAGAAAACTGCCTTTAGCACACCCTATGGCCACTACGAATACAATCGTATGCCATTTGGTTTAAAAGGAGCCCCTGCTACTTTTCAACGAGCCATGAATAATGTTCTATCTGGACTTCAAGGCATATACATGGACGATATTGTAGTCCATGGATACAATCTCAAAGACCACAATTCCAGACTCACAGCAGTATTCAGCCGCCTTCATGGATTTCAACCTCAAACTTCAACCCGACAAGTGCCACTTCCTAAGAAAGGAAATTATGTATTCAGGGCACATTATTACAGAAAATGGAGTCAAACCAGACCCAGCGAAGATCAACTCAGTTCAGTCCCATCCCAGACCCAAGAAGGAGAAAGATATTAAAGCCTTCCTTGGTTTCGTCGACCACTATCGCCGCTTTATATCAAATTTTTCCAAAATTGCAAAACCACTTACAAATCTTTTGAAAAAAGATATCCCTTTCAAGTTCGACGCAATCTGTGATGAAGCGTTTTGTGAGTTACGCGATAAATTAATTTCAGCACCAAGTTTATCATATCCTGATTTCGACAAAGAATTTTTTGTCACCTCCGATGGCAGTGATTACTCCATCGGAGCTGTTCTTTCACAAGTTGATGATCAAGGAGATCATCCAATCGGCTATGTGAACCGAGTTCTCAATGGTGCAAAGACTCGTTACTCAACAATAGAAAAGGAGCTCTTAGCTATCGTTTTCGCAGTTGAGCAATTCAGACCATACGTTTATGATAGACTGTTTACAATTGTAACTGACCATAAACCATTAGTATGGATCATGAATCTGAAAGATCACTCCTCAAGACTGATGAGATTGAGAATCCGTCTTGAGGAATATGACTACAAAATAGTCCATAAATCAGGTAAGCTCAACACAAATTCAGACGCTCTCAGTAGAGTTATTCCAGAAAGTAGCGAATATTTCACCGAACCTACCACCTGCGTATATGTGGTAACAAGGAATCAAGCTAGAGCTCAGGCAAATCTGAACATTCCCGACACGAGTATTATTACTCCAATCCCAGCTCCATCGTCATCAAACAATTCCTCAGTCATAATAACTGAGGCCAATTTTCCTCTTTTACTGACTAAAAATGCGAATCCTAAATTTTTCATCTTGCCAATGCAAGATGCAGAACTTGAAAGAGTGTTGGATTCGAAACTAAAATTTTGAGATAAATCTCCACTTGTAGAAACTGAGCTGAACGCCTTCAAAAGAAAAGACTCCGAAATAATCATTTCAAAGATTAATTTACCTTGTCGATCCCAAAGAGATAGATCAGACCTCGAAAAGATTTTAAAAGAGATCTACTCATACACAGAAGCAAATCAGTTAAAACAAATTAATATCTCCTTCGCTATATTAGATCCACAGAATCTAATAATTATTAAAACCGCTTTTACCAAAATCTTCGCTAATAAACAAATAAACATCAAACTCCATCAAGATTCGATTAAATATTTATCCGACATTAATGACATCGAACAAGTTTTAAAAAGATTTTCATTCACTACCGACGGGAGGCCATCAAGGAGTTCCCCGTACTATTAAAAGAATAAAAAAACAGTTTTACTGGCCTGGCATGTCAGACGACATCGTAAAGTATGTAAGGAAATGTAAACTTTGTCAGGTGAACAAAGTATTCAGGAACCCAAAAATTCCTATGAAAATCTCGAGCATTAGCTCCAAACCTTTCGAAAGAGTGTACCTAGATGTTGTAGAGCCTCTCCCAATTTCTCATTCTGGAAACAAATACATCATTACATTCCAAGGCGACCTTTCAAAATTATCTGAGGCCATTCCCATAGTCGACACCGAGTCTAAGACATTAGCGAACGCCTTCACGACAACAATAGTTTGTCGACATGGTATTCCAGAAAGTATCCTCACAGATCAAGGTTCTAACCTCATAAGTGGCATGTTCCCCGAGGTATCTAAATTGCTGAGAATTAAAAGGCTCAAAACTACTCCATATCACCCTCAAACGAATGGTGCATTGGAGAGAAGCCACAGAACCTTAGCAGAATATCTCCGATCTTATGTAGCAAAAGATCCACAAGACTGGGATACATGGATTCCTTATGCCATGTTTGTATACAATACTACCCCTCATTCGAGTACTAATTATACTCCACGCGAACTCCTTTACGGATTCCCAGCCGAAATTCCAAACAATCTGAAATCATCTCCAGCCGTTTGCTATAATTATTACAATTATGCAAATGAGTTAAAAGCGCGTCTACAACATAGCTTCAAAATAGCTAAGGACATAGCCATGGCAAACAAAGAAAATCGAAACTTCAATACGACAAAAACTCCGTCCAAAAATCATATAATACTGGTGACAAAGTCTTACTAAAAAGCAGAGTACGAGATAACAAGTTCTCACCACTATGGTCAGGTCCGTATGAGATCAAGGAGATAAATTCCCCTGAAAATTCCACAATAAAAATTAATAATAAAAGCAAAAGGGTCCATAATAATAACCTAAAACTTTTTTCGGACTAATACAGAAAGCCTCATCCTTCTTCAAAAAGATTTCATTCTAAGTGAATAACGCAATATCATCTTCCAGGTTTTCAAAATTATACAAATGGCAGTCTTCTTACCCTTCATCACTTTAGCGTATGGCTGAGGAGTAGAAATAAATCAGCTAAACGCTGTGTAGGCATTTACTTCGAAGAGATTGGCAGTGTTATATATATATATTTATATTGTTAAATATATATATATATATATATATATATATATATATATATATATATATATATATATATATATATATATATATATATGTATTCTAATTTTTCTACGTATAGTTGTCAGGGGTACTCACAGCTTTCACTTCCCGGTTCTCCGCTGCTATTCCTTGAATTGTGCTCTTATCTATTTTGCCCTGCTTTTTTTTTATTTCTAAGTAAAACACTGAACTTGTACGTTTCTCCTTTTTATTCACCAGCAACTAATTAAAACAAACTTTTCCTGTTTTTTTTTTTGAATATTTTTCATAAACACTTTCAAAAACCTTTTACAAAACCATTTTTTTCTTTTATTTAATGGAACTTTTCTACACCAATCGGGCCCGAGACCGCGCCATTTTCTTCGTTTATAATTCAACTCTTATTTCAATCTTTTTCTTTAATCTTTTCAAAAAATCAGACCAAACTCAACGTTTTCCTTTTAAATCTTTTCAGAAAAATCAAAACAACTCAAATTTTTCTTCTTAAAAATCGTTTACCGAACCGCCGTATTATGATACAAAAATTCAACTCAACTCTTGATCACGTTCATCGTTATCAAGAGCCGTCGTTCAGGATAGAAAATGCTAAATTGCATTTTCTTATCCTGAGAAAATTTTACTTTTTCAATTCTGGACTTGTTCAAACATGTCCAGAATTATTCGCGTTGAACGATGGCTGCAAAAATGTAATCTTACACTTTTTAAAACATCAGCCACCGTTTGAAATCGCGACGCGCATATACATACAATGCATTTATGCTGCGCGCGTTTCTTATCGCTAAAACTTTTTTCGTAATATGTATGTACGTATGTACATACACGTTGTATTTTTCGCGACAAATCGTACTGAAGGTACGATTTGCTTTTTTTGATTTCTTTTTTAATTAAATTGTTGAAATGACAAATTTTGCTGAAGGCAAAATTTTGTCGTGGAAATTTTAAAGTAAAACGACTTGGGGTGTAAAATGAAACTTTTGTTTTTCCCAAGTCGTTTGATGGGAAAAATTTTATGACTTGTTTGGAATGTGAAGAAAATTGCTGATGCAATTTTCTTCACCCTTTTTGGACGATAAACTAATCATGTTTTGTGCATGATTAGTTTATTGAATTTTTATATTTTATGGTTTTTTTTTATATGCCCAATTTTAGGTTTATGCAAAAATATTATTTATTTTAGGTATATAACAATCCTTCCCCCTGAGAAAAAGAAAATTATTCTTTGAAGAGGAATAATTCTCAGGGGAAGTTGATGTGGGTGCGTTTTTGGTGGATGGGTCTTTGGCGGTTTTCGGTTGAGTTTTTACAGGAATATGCCCATATATATAATATATATTTCTTATGGGAATATATATAATTTTTTGCTATATCTAATATCGTTAAAAACAATTCTTTTCTTATTTCTTCTACTAATTTAAGTCGCTATTTCCCATATATGATCTTAGTACATACATTTCTAGCCTATTTCTATTTAGTATAATCTGAGGTATTTATGTCTATGTGTTACTAGTTATTATGTATTACTTAATGTTGCTAAATATTATTTACTTATTATTTTTATTATTATTATTTTTATGTAAATAAATTTCGATTATATTTTTAAATTCTATTATCTTATGCCTTTCTTTGTTCTATTTATTATCTTTTTTTTTAGCTTATTTAATATATTATTTCTACTACTGCTATGTGCTACTTAGGTCTGTTAATTTTATTCTTAGATACTACCAAATAAATTTTATGCTTATGTAATATTTATTTTACCTGGTCGCTTTATTTCTTATTTGCTATAAATTATTTCAAATTATCTTCTAATACCAGTGTAGTGGAAGGACCGTGGTTCCGCCAGTAATAAAAGGATGAGACGGGGCCAACCAACGAGTATAGATCTTTCTGATTATACTACTTGTATAGATCTCGCTCTGTGGAGACTTTGAGTACGTTTTAATTTTTCTTGGGGTGTTGCGTAAACCGGTTCCATGGGAACGTTTACAGCTGTAGGCTGTTGTCTGCGTTTAGCAATCCATGCCATGAATGCCGGTACGATATATTTTGCTAATGCCACCACTGATATAAGTAGCAACAAGAGTCCTGTCATTGATAGGGATGTAATAGAGAGTATATGAGGAATCTTGGCCTTTGGTCCAAAGTGGATGCTGTTCACTTTGGTACGGATTTCGTCTAGAGATTTTGTATCTAGGTGGATACGTATGTTTGTATCATCTCCGAGGAGTAACTTCGGTTGTTTATCAAGGTTTTTAGGAGCGGATATCTTGGACATATATTCTGCCAATTCCTCTTGCGTTTCATTTGTGCCTGGGAAGTAGGTTGGTTGGAAAACTTTTAGCGGATGTAGATTTTCTGCTTCGTAATACAGAGTGTGAGACCCTATTTGCAAGGAACATGGTTCGTTGATTGTCATGATTCCTTGTCCTGCGAGACGATGAGTGAGTAACTGTTGAGTACAAGTTATATGTACTATAGTAGTTTCGGTTAAGGAGTACAGCCACGAATTTGGTCTATTGAGCTTAATTATTGTATCTCTTGGGGGAATTTGAGCTCTGATGCTACACTGTGGGTGTTCGCCCAGTGGATTGAATAAAACTTTAATAATACATTCATCTGTTTTTGTAGCCTTGGTGAGTGGTGTATTTAGCTTACCAACCGACCTATCCTCATCGATTCCCTTTGCAATTTTTTTGAAAGATCTCAGGTTTCTGGCTTCAGCAGCAGAAATTCCTGGGTCTGTATTTGACTTGCCACATGGGAAAATTCGATATCAGGTATTAATGAGTGGTTTGTATCCACCCGTATGGGAAAACATTTAATCTGTTGGATTTTCATCTTGGGAATATTAAATATGGGAAGTTTGACTCGGATAACTAATTTGTCCTGCAGCAAATGTGTCTTAACATCTGCTGTTTGATACAGAACTGACAAACAGTCCTGTAGATTGGGACAAGTGGATTGAGATTTGTGATAAATCTCTAGCAAATGATTTGGGGAAATTAAAAGTGGATGAATTTGATTATTTCTACTGGACACTATTATGTCCAGTAGAGCTTGTTGTCTAAATTCTAACTCTATCATTTGTAGCGTCAGACTAGAGACAATTTCTTGTCTTATTTGGTGGGCTGTCAACTCGTCTGTTGTGTTCCTCAGATTGTTAATCTGGTTGGTTATCTGACTGACGCTGTCGTTCAGGCAGGGAAGATAGGGGTTTCTGAATTTGTTCAAATGTGGTTTTTATTACGCTGATCTGTTGTTTTTCCAGATCAGCTAAGGTTTGAGTATTTACCTCTAATTTGCTTAGTCGGCTGTACACCTCTTGTTCGTTTCCACTATCCATGGTACCGAAAAGATAATGCATCGCAATTCCAATTCCATCGAAGATGGATCGGGGCTTGCGCGATTTGGGCACAGCTTCCCTAATAACACTGGTACGCCTATTGATATTTTCCATTAGGGCGTGTATATGTTTTGTCTGTAGCGTACAAAGGTCCTGTATAGAAGACCCATTTCCACACAATTGGTGTATGTAGTGTTCCGCTCGTTCTGCTAGTCGCGTCTGATTTTCCAACTCGGCCAGATCTAACTCAGTGATGATGCTCCAAGTGTCGTGGTAAACTGATAGGCTTCCAAGATCCTCAAATAGTACTCCCGTATTATTTAGGGGCGTTATAGAGTAAGGTTCCTCCGCGAGGGCTCCTATTATGAGCAGGAATAGTCCGTGGAAAATGATGGACTGCATTGTTATCTAGGAGAGGATAGGATAGGGTATTAAAATGGGTTTTTATTTGACTTTATAGCTTACATGCTATTATATATGTGTCTTTGAATTACTTAAATTATATTGACACCATGTTATTCGTAGAAAGGTTTTAGACGGTTGTTATGTACCGTGAGCTCTCGTTTACGAATTTTTATTGCAGTGTTTACAGTACTAGGGATACCGGTTACCGTGTAGGGTCCTACCCAAATCTGGGAGAGCTTATGTTTACGACTCTCGCTCTTGAGTAGAACCTTGTCTCCTCTGTGAAATGTCAGGGGACGTACAGCTTTGTCATAGTAATTTTTCGAGCGTTGTTTACTCATCAGAAGGTTTTTCCGTGCCATGGCGTAAGACTTTTGAAGCTTATACCTGAGAATATGGTAGTAGCTCTCGTGGTTATACACGGGTTCGGGGTCTCGCCTTAAGTTGGACGGAACGTCCGCTGTAAAGCCGTAGAGGCAGTCCATGGGAGTTAATTTTGTCCCTTCGTGTACACTGTTGTTGTACACGAAAGCTGCGGTTCGCAGATAACTATCCCATAAGCTGGGATTTTCGTCCACTATAGTTCGTAGATTCAATCAACGGTCTATGTGCACGTTCGAGTGCTCCATTTGATTGGGGATGATAAGCTGAAGTCTGCAGCTTATTTATCCTAAGGAGTTTGCATACCCTTTTGAATAGGTCACTCAGGAAATTACTTCCCTGATCGGTGACTATTCTTTTGGGAATGCGGTAGCGCGTGACGATTTCGTCGAAGAAAATTTGCGCTACCGTTATAGCTTCTCCATTCGGTATGGCATACCAATCTACAAATTTCGTGAGGTTATCCTGAAACGTTAATATATATTTGTTTCCGGATTCTGTCTCCTCTAGTGGGCCGACTATATCTAAATAGATCTTATCGAATGGTTGTTCCGCTATGTCTGTAATCACCATCGGCATTTTACACTGTGGTGAGGCCTTCATGGTTTGACATTTGGCACACCGCTTAATGTGCTTTTTGATGTCACTAAGCATGTGACTCCACCAGTACTTTCTTCGAATCCGTTTATAGGTTTTTATCACTCCCTGATGGCCGCCAAAGAGAGAATCATGATAATCTTTTAAGATTAATTGAATCTCCTCTGGGCTTGTGATTACTTCAGGGGGACGAGTTTCGTCTATGATTTGTGGATTGGTACTAGGTGGACTGTCACGGTCTGCGGCCTCTTCTGGATGATGAGTTTGTTCTTTTTGTTTGAACTGGCTGTCTTGGTTTGTTCCATTTTCCTGAATGTTTCGTGTCTGGGCTCTGGTTACTGCATTGCATTGCAGACACTCCTTTTGGTCCGATGAGTGTTTTTCTTCCTCTATATCCGAGTCCATTTGATGGTGGACTATAGCTTCTACCGTGAAGGTTGTAGTTTCCTTGTCTTTGTTATTATCCCGTGGAATGCGGCTTAAAGCATCGGCATTCGTGTTGTACTTTCCGGGCTTATATTCAATTTTATAATTGAACTCGGAAAGTTTATGGTGAAATCTCACCAGACGGGATGAGGGGTCTTTAACATTGAAGACACCCTTGAGTGGTTTGTGATCTGTATAGACCGTGAACTCTCGGCCTTGCAGATAACACCTGAAATTTTTAGTCGCCCAAACTATAGCCAGTAACTCTTTTTCAATAGTGGAATAGTTACGTTCGGCTTTGTTCAGGGTACGGCTGGCGTAGGCAATGGGCTGGTCACTTCCTACCTCTCCTTGAGGTAGGACTGCTCCAAGAGCCTCGCTGCTGGCGTCTGTAGTAAGGTTAAAGGGTTTTGCAAAATCGGGATATATTAAGAGTGGAGGGGAAATTAAAGCGTTCTTAATGCTTTGAAATGCCTCTTGGCATTTCTCAGTCCACTTAAACTTTACATCCTTTCGGAGTAAGTTTGTTAGAGCACGTACTGTTTTTGAAAAATCGGGTATGAATTTTCTGTAGTAATTCGCAAGGCCTAAAAATGATTGCACTTGCCTTACTGTCTTAGGAGTGGGGAAAGTTTGGACGCATGCCGTTTTGCTAGGGTCAGGTAGTGCTCCTTGGTTAGAACATTTGTGTCCTAAGTACACTACCTCGCGCCTGAGAAATTGACATTTCTCAGGTTGAAGTTTCAGGTTATTTTCTCTTAATCTGTCAAAGACTTTGCGAAGCTTTTCGTTGTGGTCTGCCAGACTTTTTCCATAGATGACGATGTCATCTAAATAGACGAAACATTCTAGGCCTTGTAGGCCAGTTAATATGAAATTCATTAAACGCTGAAATGTGGCCGGGACTCCTTTAAGCCCGAACGGCATGCGTTTGAATTCATAATGCCCGTAGTTGGTACTGAAAGCCGTTTTTGCTCGATCTTTCGGATCGACGAGTACCTGGTGATAGCCATTGGCTAGGTCTAGGGTGGTGAAGTATCTTGAATGGCCCAGTTGATCGAGGATATCCTCAATCCGTGGTAGCGGGAAGGCGTCGCCAATCGTTTTTTCGTTCAACTTACGGAAATCAACGACGACACGCCACCTTTTCTCACCATCTGGTCCCGCTTTTTTGGGGACGACTAGCAGTGGCGAGTTCCATGGGCTTTTGCTGGGCTGGACAATGTCGTTGTCCAGCATTTCTCTGAGTTGCTCATTTATGACATTTCGCTGTGTCTCTGGTAACCGGTACATCTTTTGGTTAATTGGTGCTTGGTCTTGCACCAGAGGGATGTCGTGGGTGATGGCGTTGGTATGTGTAAGCCTGTCACCTTTTAAAAAGAATATGTCATCATATTCATAACAGAGATCTGTGATTGAGGCTTTTTCCTCAGTGTTTAGAGTTTCATCCAGACTGAGTTCTTGCTCTAGTCTGGTGAGGCGGGGCTGATTACTGGTGTCTTCTTGTTCGACATCGTTTGTGAACAGATATCGTATATTTTGTAGGGTGGCCTTCTGATCGGCGCTTATTGCCCTGTTTTTATTACTCTTAAATCTATTCTTATTTATTGATTTTATATTTTTACTATCCTTATGTATTTTACCTCTTAACCTACTTGTTTTATATATGAGAGGCGCTGGGTCAGATGGATCTGCGGGAGTTGCTACCGGCAGACCGTTTGTGTGCTGGACAGCGCCTGACGTTGGGGTTTTCATGAGGGACCCGCAAGCGTCTTGGAGCAGTTTCTTATGACTGCTTAATTGACTGGGGCTCTTATGTCCTATTTTATTAATCTTAGATCTAATTATATTTTGATGCTCACCATCGCCGTCATTTCGACTCATGGGATTCAAAGGATGGGCTGTTGTAATATCTTTATCTGGCTCTCGTTTGATGGGGACGACAGTGTAGTCTTTAATCGGAACCAGATTTAGGTTCACGCTTTCTAGGACTACTTGTGAACTGCGTGTGTTGAGGATTCCTATAGGGACTGCCTTTAACCCAGCTGAGAGCAAGCTGTTGGCTAAGAAGACTCCGTCGTCTATTTCTTTTGACAGACTGAGCATTTCTTCCTGCAACTGCAACGGAACTTTGACTACGATCTGAGACCTTGCTGGTATGCACACAGTTTCATTTAAATTTACCTGATGCTGGCCAGTCTTATAACCCAGATTTTTGGTAATCAATTCACCCTTATCGCGTTCTTTTTTATCACAGCCGACTTCCTCTGACTGAGAAGCTTTGAGAACACTTCGGGTAGAAGGTGTATCCCCGTCGGGTTTAATATCTTCTACCAGTGTCTCTTTGTTGACTGTGTTTTGTGAACACGGGTTGTCCGATGCGGTTTCTAATGGAACAGCAAACTCTTCTGGATTGGTTTCCGTGCGAGGAAATCGCAGAACCTTGTTGGGTCCCTCAACATTACAGTTTTTGGCTAGGAAATCAGTTCCTAGCAAGCCGTCGTCGGAAATACCTGGGATGTTTTTTACCACCTGAAAGTTGCAAGGTAAGTTGCTTTTTAGCATGAAATTTCCTTGGCAACTTCCTAAGGTTTTTCCGGTGCCAAAAGGGCTTTGAAGCGTTAGTTTTGTGTTGGGGTTTATTAGCTCGCGAGATTTGAGAGCTTTTTTCTTAATTATACTGATCTCAGCGCCGGTGTCCACTATTAGCTGGGCGTGACCATTCAGACCTATGTCTAGAGGAAGTCTGGCGGTGGGCACACTGAAGTTGGGTGGCTGAGAAGACCCTTTTTTATTGCTAGTAGGGTTTATAGTCGAGCCGGGGAGTTTTGGGTCGACTCTTTGTCGTTTCCCTGCTTTTTATCCTCCCACTTTTGCTTTTGTCGACATTCGTCGATCTTATGTCCACGGCGCCCACAAAAATCACATCTTTGTCTTATGTTAAAGACTCTGGGGCCTTTTGTATTGTTCGGGTCTGACTGTGGTTGATTGTTAGGCGATCCTCGTGTGAAACGATTTGCAGACTGTGTTTGGTTGTTTCGACAGTCGCGAATGTCATGCCCGTAACTTCTACAGTTAGTGCAGAAGGGGGTGTTTTTGCGTTTTAGACACTCCGTGTAGGTGTGTCCCCGCTCCTGGCAGAAATTACAGGTGATGTTTTGTACCAGATTTTGTGTATCCGGTTGTCTAGAATCGCTTCGCGGAAACGGCGGGCGTAATGGTGGAGCATGTACGTATGGGGGATTGTTAAACTGCCTGGGCTCTTGTGCTCGTGCTGATGCATACATGGGTGGCTGTGGTGCTTGATTGTAAGGAGTTCGGCTGAGAGCCCGAACTCGAAGACTAGGGTCTATTGGTGCCATTGGATATGGCTGTTGCGTTAGCGGCGTTTGGACGAAAACTGTGCCTGCTTGTACTTTTCCATATCTAGAGCCTTTTGTATCAGCTGCTCTAGATCATTTTCTACCAGAGTGAGGAGGTACTGGCATAGGTGGGGATTGTTCACTCCACTTTTGAGGGCATTCTTGGCGAAGTCCGCCAACTGTGTCTTCACAGCTGGGGCTGCCGTTGCGCCGTACTTCAGTACCGCTGCCTCGTTGCAAAGCATCAGCAACTGCTTCACTCTTGTTGTGAAGGCAGTGAGAGTTTCCAACGGGTTTTGCCTCATTGTGATTAATTTGTTGACCAATTCTTGGTACGATTCTCGTGGTAGGTAGGTTCTGTTCAGACGTTCCTCCACCTCACTAAAAGTAGTTGGAACGTCCGAAGCAAACAGCTGATAGGCATCGCCACGAAGTCTTGTGGGCAAAATGTGTAAGAAGGCTGGCTTTTCTTCCTCACTTAAACAGTGTAGGGCCTGTTTGCAACAGCCAATAAATGTTTGTAGCTCACGACCTAGCTGTGGGGTATTTTCACCCGAAAACAGAGGGACTAGTTGTGCCGTGAGCTTGGCCACCTTTGCATAATCTACCATTGTGATTATCTTTTTATTTAAACTTTTGTAGGGTAGTCTACTTGTGCCTTGTCGAGTTTCAGGGCTGGTTTCTGGACTAGAATCCGTGAAGGATACTTCTAGCCAGCCACTAAGGAGATTTTCGGCGGTTGTTTGGTCAGATGCGTCAACACTAATATCACTGTCACTTTCAGCACTTACAACTACACTGGCTGTGGTATTATCTATACCTAACGAACGTGAAAGCCCGGCGAATTCGATAAGCTCCTGTTTGAATCGCTCTGTATCTTTTTTAAATTTTTCGATTTTTGTCAGCCTCTGCTCTCTGCCTTGACTTAATCTGTGGTCAAGAGCGTCGCAGTGTGTGGCAGTGAGCTTATCGGATTCGCGTGCCTTCTCTAATAACTTATCTAAAAAACTATCAAGACTTACTTTATTTGCTACGGTGGGACCAGTTAAAATGGTACCACTTCGAAGACGAACTCCTGTTGTTTCTTGCTGTGATGGGTCTGGATTCTGGCTAGTTGATTGTGTTGGGTTGTCTTCTGGGGCGTTGTCTGTACCTTCCCGGAGGTGATGAAGATTTTCACCTGGGGATTTCTCCGCGTCGGATGAAGGTATGGAGTTTAATCTCGTGCCTGTCTCAGGTGCCGGTGTCGAGTTTTCTCCTGACATATGCGTCCCGCGTTGTCCAAAGGGGGGGCTTCCAGCCTTCTTGGAGTATTCCCTTCTGGAATGTTTCTTGCTACTAGGGGGGCTTCTGCCGTCTTATTTCCCTTGGCTGAGATTGAAAGGGGGGCTTTTGCCGACTTCGAGATCCCTTTCAATCCTGGAACGAAGTTACAATTTCCGGTGCTTCTGTTTGCTGCCGGGGGGGCCCTAGGCGTACTTATTTCCCCTGGATATGGTTGAAAGGGGGGCTTAAAGCCTTCTTCGAAATCCCCTTCAACCCAGGAACGATGATATATCTTCCTTCTGGAGTTGATTTTAATTGGGCCTGTCTTCGTTATCTTCCTTCTCGCTGCTGGAAAAGGGCTTCTGGTGTTCGGTGATGATTTCCAATCTGGAGGTCCAAGTCTCTTATTGCTGTCTTTTCACTCACTGGGGTGAACGCTTCCTCGCCTGGAGCAGAGGCGCCTATAGATGATATCTACCCCGAGCGTTAGGGGTGACGTGGCCTTATAGCTTGGCTAGTGTCACAGGTTCCCCGTAGATTCGTGTAGGACCAAGGCTTTTCAAGCGTTTACGATCGTTTAACTTGACCAAGCTTCCTTGATCCTACCGGCTGCGCCAATTTTGTTATATATATATATTTATATTGTTAAATATATATATATATATATATATATATATATACATATGTATTCTAATTTTTCTACGTATAGTTGTCAGGGGTACTCACAGCTTTCACTTCCCGGTTCTCCGCTGCTATTCCTTGAATTGTGCTCTTATCTATTTTGCCCTGCTTTTTTTTATTTCTAAGTAAAACACTGAACTTGTACGTTTCTCCTTTTTATTCACCAGCAACTAATTAAAACAAACTTTTCCTGTTTTTTTTTTTGAATATTTTTCATAAACACTTTCAAAAACCTTTTACAAAACCATTTTTTTCTTTTATTTAATGGAACTTTTCTACACCAATCGGGCCCGAGACCGCGCCATTTTTTTCGTTTATAATTCAACTCTTATTTCAATCTTTTTCTTTAATCTTTTCAAAAAATCAGACCAAACTCAACGTTTTCCTTTTAAATCTTTTCAGAAAAATCAAAACAACTCAAATTTTTCTTCTTAAAAATCGTTTACCGAACCGCCGTATTATGATACAAAAATTCAACTCAACTCTTGATCACGTTCATCGTTATCAAGAGCCGTCGTTCAGGATAGAAAATGCTAAATTGCATTTTCTTATCCTGAGAAAATTTTACTTTTTCAATTCTGGACTTGTTCAAACATGTCCAGAATTATTCGCGTTGAACGATGGCTGCAAAAATGTAATCTTACACTTTTTAAAACATCAGCCACCGTTTGAAATCGCGACGCGCATATACATACAATGCATTTATGCTGCGCGCGTTTCTTATCGCTAAAACTTTTTTCGTAATATGTATGTACGTATGTACATACACGTTGTATTTTTCGCGACAAATCGTACTGAAGGTACGATTTGCTTTTTTTGATTTCTTTTTTAATTAAATTGTTGAAATGACAAATTTTGCTGAAGGCAAAATTTTGTCGTGGAAATTTTAAAGTAAAACGACTTGGGGTGTAAAATGAAACTTTTGTTTTTCCCAAGTCGTTTGATGGGAAAAATTTTATGACTTGTTTGGAATGTGAAGAAAATTGCTGATGCAATTTTCTTCACCCTTTTTGGACGATAAACTAATCATGTTTTGTGCATGATTAGTTTATTGAATTTTTATATTTTATGGTTTTTTTTTATATGCCCAATTTTAGGTTTATGCAAAAATATTATTTATTTTAGGTATATAACACAGAGCCAATCTCTAAACAAACGAGTGGAAGATAGTGACATTCTACGACCTGGCGAATTTTAAATCAGAATTCAACAACATCCAGTTCAACGCCCAACAAATTACAGCGACCTGCCAGAAACTGGACAAACACTCAGCATTGAGCCACACTTGTAACGGTACGTTGTTACAAATACATCTTATATTAGCAAACATAGAATGTAAGAATATGGCAAGCAAATCCGTAACCTCACCCTTAACCAGAACTCCCTCCTATCACTTATGAAAAGCCAAACTGCGATAGTCGAAGCAACCGCAAATGTTTTCAACAAAACTAAAGCCGCAATTGAAAAGGATTTCTTGGTTATGCATAAAAGTTAATTTCAATACAGATAGCTACATCATTAATGGAAAACAGAACATTGGATAACTAAATATCCATAGAACTTGAATCACTCATTTCACTAGTTTCGTTAATGGCATTCAGATACCAAAATACCCAGTCGGAATTAATAGATCTCTTAACAGATTCAAGGCATGGAAAATTTCATCCTACACTCATTTCCCCTAGACAAATTGAATAACTCTTATTGAACATCAGACAGGAATTGCCAAATTCCATGATGCTTCCCATAAATTCTAGAGACAGTATTTTATCACAAATTTACAAATTGAGTACAATATCAGCGAATATTTTCAATAATAAAATAATTATCGAGCTCCGAATTCCACTTCCATTCAAGGAACCATACCAATTGTTCAAAGTAGTGCCATTACCTACACTCCTTAACGGATCGTTCATATATATTGAACCAGCAAATGAATATATCCTAATAGACTACAATCGCGAACATTTTGTTGAATTAACGCTTCAGGATATTCATAATTGTGCAACGTTGGACCATATGCATTTCTACTGCAAAATTTCATTCCCCATCCTAAACACAAATACAAGAACAAACACAAAAAGAACTAAAGAAGGAACCTATTACACAAAAGTGTAAAATTCTGATCTTGCGACAGGATTACTATTGGACCCAATTATCACAGCAGAACGCCTGGCTTTTCTCCCTGAAAGGATCCCTCTACATAGACATTATTTGTGAAGATTCCATTAATTCACAAACCCTGCATGGAATAGGAACAATGCCCATCAATCCCGGTTGTTATGTTCGCAGCAAGGAATTCATCCTGCACGGACATAACGTAAAAATATCCAAATTCATCATTCATTTCATCACCAATGATAAACATTTCCAATATAATATGGAATATGACGTCTTCTCCCATGGAAACGTTTATAGAAACAAATCCCTTAAATATTACAACAAACACGGATCTAGAAAAACTTCTCGAATCCGTTCGTTTCCAAAAATATCAAGAATTAATTCCTCTTAATCCAATAAGTAATCATCATATTCACCACTATACAATATCATATGTGACAGTTGTTTTAATCATCTCTGTTGCCTGCGTTTATTTGTATATTAAATTCAATCGAAAAACCCGTGAATCTATAAATACACTTCCAGAACAAGAACTGGAAGATATGCCTACGCCTGCACTAAGAGAAATAAGATTTAAAATAACTCCTGCTCCCAGCAGAAAAAAGACAGAAAATTGATAACATATTTCAAATTTATATTATAATTATATATGGGCATACATCCCACGGACTCATGCTTCCAATCTTAAAGACTAAACTATACAAACTACGACAAACATAAGACATGGACAACAGCATCCTCTACCCCCCAATTTTTATCACTTTTTTCAATAATCCCTATCCTCATTCCATAATCAAATTTACTCTATAATGAAAGGAATATGAAACTACAAATTTATAAAAAGAGAGCTAAAAAAAAACAATTTTTTATAACTAATGTTTAGGTAATATGTATATGTATTAAAAAAAACAAAATACATGCCAAGAGACTAGAATAGAAAGATTTTTATTAAAACATATTTTTATTTAAATATCCCTACTTATCAAAATAAATATGTAACTACATTAATAATATTTTTAGATAAAATATAAGTAGACAAATGGTATATCTCCTTCTATTAAGAGATAAATAAAATAATAACATAGAAATATAATTAATTGATTGTACGTAGTACATATTATAAGTGCTAGTAGGCAATTTCATTTTTTATATCTACTACTATGCTTTATAAAAAAAAAGTTATTTTTCTTTATTCCTGTAATTTTATGTAATGATCTACACCAACATTCATAAATGTATATATATATTTTTTTTGTGGCCACGAAAGAAAGTTTCTTTTCGAAAGAATAAGACTTTCTTTTCCCCAGGGGGGAGGGATGTTTTGACTCAGGTACCAATGCCCTAAATCACAACCATAAGGTGAATACATCAATATAATGCCCTATGCAATATATTGATGTATCGCTGAAATGACCATGAAAATCAAAATTAATTTCATTTAAAATCTCATTCAAAATTTAAAATGCATTTAGAAATGCATTCCCATATTATAACAAAATTCAATTTAGCATAAATTGCATTTTGTTATCAGACACACATTCCATTCATACGGCATGCACACTTACCTACATACAGTGTCTCCTTACTTTTTTCCGTATGTACGCTGTACATACGTACATTACCTACTTAATCCAATCTAATTGTATGTACATACATACATACAATTATCAAAATTATACGCGCCGTCTTAAAATTAATATTTCGAGACGGGCGCACAAGTGCATATCGGATTACAGTTTTGCATAGATGCATATAGCTTGCATCAAAACTTTTGTGCATTTTCTCACGTACGATTTTTCAACGTCGTGAGAAAGCAAAAGATAAGGAAAAAGCTTTTAAAAAAATCATGGGTACCTGGGTGCAATTTGCCCAAACCTCGAGGAGTCGTTTTTTAAAATCTACCTAGTAAAGCTCGGCGTCAAGCTTTGAGTTAAAAAATTTCGGTGTACAAAAAAAAAATAATAAATTAAAGAAAAATCGAATACTAACTGTTTAGTGTTATAGAAAATTGAAAATAAGATTGAATATAGGAAAATTTGTGCGTATACAAAAAAAATAATAAATCAAAGCAAAATCGAATATTAACTGTTTTGTGTTATAGAAAATTGAAAATAAGATTGAATATAGGAAAATTTGTGCGTATATAAAAAAAAAAATAAATCAAAGCAAAATCGAATACTAACTGTTTTGTGTTATAGAAAATTGAAAATAATATTGAGTATAAGATAATTCTGTGAGAAAAAATATAATAAATCAAAAATAAAAATCTTATACTGGGTGTTTGAGTTGTAAATAAATAAAAAAAAAAATCGGAAAAAGGGGAGTTCTTCTATATTTTTCTTTATTACAAAAGCTGTGAGCTCTCCACCCGGAGCACGACCCACATCTTCATATAACAACTTCGCACCAGAGTACCATCTTAGCAGTACTTTGTACAACAGCTTCAACATGGCGGTACTCAGCGCAACAACGACACCACCTGGGATGAACAGTTAGTATAAAACACGTAGTAATTAGATAATTTGAAGTAAAAGGAAAAGGGATACAAATAAGTATTGAATTATAAGGCTAAGTTTAGTGGCTAGCAGTAGAATTAGAAATTATATTTCTTGGAATAAATTGTTACAGATCAAGTGCTGAGTTTTAAACCAAGTCTCTCCCGCACACGCAAGATATTTTCGTAAACGAACGCCTGAAAGAAGGTTGTTATAAAGTTAACTTACTTATGGCAAAGTCAAAAGTGGCGCCAATCAAATCCGTCTCCCTTCCACGTCTCAAATTGTGTGGTGCGCTATTGCTAGCACGACTCATAAATTGCGTCAAAGTAGATCTACAATTTGAACAAGCTCCTACATTTGCTTGGACAGATTCTTCTATTGTATTAGCTTGGATACATAGCCACCCCAACAAGTATAAAACATGGCTAATAGAATTTCTGAAATTCAAGGCCCAATCAACATTAACGCATGGCAACATGTAAGGTCTGTTGACAATCCAGCTGACTGTAATTCAAGAGGAGTTAAGTCTTCAACATTGATTGATCATCAATTATGGTGGCATGGACCTCATTGGTTGCAAAGCAGTGACGGAAATTGGCCTAAAGCAAAACCAATTCTAGCTAATCAGAATGAGGCTGAACAAAGCCGAGCAAATCATCTTACAACAACTCATTCAATCGTCAATGATTAACTCGAGAGATTCTCAAGTTTTCCAAAACTACAACGTATACTCGCATATTGCATTAGGTTCATTACTAAATGCAGAAACGCATGTGTAGAATTACCTCAAGAACAAAAAATGGATCCAAAGTTGCTTAGTCCTACAGAACTGTCTCAAGCAAAAATTCGGCTCATTAAATTAGCACAGGAGGCCATTTTCAGTATTGAAATTCAATATTTACAGGCACGGAATGCACTTCCAGCTAAAAGCAAAAGATTATATCTTAATCCATTCTTAGATAAGGACGGGTTAATTCGTGTAGGAGGACGACTAAAAAATGCCAATATTCACTATAATCAAAAGCATCCAATTATTTTCTCAAAGGAAAGCAAATTAACAATCTTGATAAGTGAACATTTCCATATAAAAACTTTGCATGGAGGCCCGCAATTGGTTGTGTATTACATAAATACATCATGTGTTTTAAGCAATCCGCATCCAACAAAAATCAACTTATGGGCAATATACCCTCACCCCGGGTCAACATAGCCAGACATTTTGATCAAACTGGGTTAGATTATGCTGGCCCTTTCAATCTAAAGGTATCTAAATTTAGATCTAATCGTCTTTATAAAGATTATGTATATGCATTTTCGTTTGTATGGCCACCAAAGCCATTAATATAGAAGCTGTATCCTATCTATCCACAGCAGCCTTCATGGCAGTGTTCCGACGGTTTTCCAGCCGAAGGGGACTCAGCACTGATATCTTCTCAGATTGTGGCTATGATTTCGTTGGAGCTGATAAAGTCCTACAAAGGGAATTTACAGCAGTCATATTGCAAGCTAATAAGCAGATGGCAGAAGTAGTAGCCCAAGACGGTATATCTTGGCACTTTAACCCGCCTTCCGCACCTCATTTCGGAGGATTGTGGGAGGCCGGATTTAAATCAATAAAATTCTATTTAAAGCAAATTTTAAGAAATTCTTCATGCCCTTTGAAGAATTCGCAAGTGTATTGACACAAATTGAAGCCTGTCTAAATTCCACGCCTCTGTGTTCTATCACAGAAGATCCAGACGATCACAATATTTTAACCCCTGGACATTTTTTAATTGGTACATCCTTATTACTTTCACCTGAACCTGTGATGGAAAATAACGTTTCTTCACTCAAACGATGGAAACTCCTTCAACTATTGCAACAACAGTTTTGGCATAAATGGTCTACTAATACTAAATTCCATGTCCCGTTAGGTGCAAATCGAAACATTCATTGCTAGGCTCTAACTTCCAATATAACTGGCAAATTCAAATGTAAATTTCTGTCTCTATGACAACCGTCCCCATACAGATGGAACCAAATTGCAATGCAAGGGTATACCGGTATTTTTCAAACAAAATATTCACTTGTGAGCATTAAATTATTCATTTTGTTTGTTCCGACCGTTATGTTCGTATAAATACGATCACGTAATTAGATTAATTACCAATAAAAATAAAATATTGCAATATGCCCACATCGTCACAAGAGAGCAATGTTGAGAACGAGTTGCCTTTCATATCTGGACGAAGCATTGAAAAGGAGCTCGATGAGGCCTGGAAATTGGAAAGGGAATTTGCAGAGTGGATCCCATCTCCAAATCAGGACCACGGATGAGATCTGGAGGAAGAAATGAAGCTATTACCACCATCTCCTGACCGGAGTATCGACGAAGAACAAGACGAAATCCGAAAATTGACGGAAGAACTGAATGAGTTGAAACAACGTTCAACTATGGGAAAAGTTAGCCAATACCTTAATCGGATGACTTTAAGCAACGAACCAATACCAACCATAGTAGTTAATCGAAGATTCCCCGTCCAATTCCCCGAACCCTGAAGAGGAACCTTCCGGAAAAGAAAGCAAGCCGAAGTCGACAACTACCACTCAAGAAGCCATTTGCTTACAGGAACAACTATTTTCAGGAAAAAATTATATTTTGAGTGACCAAAGTTTACCTCAACAATTCTTCCGGATGTTGATCTCCAAATAATTATTGTAGACAATCGCACCGGGGCACAAGAGGAGCTTGCAGTTTCAATGGCCGCTTTAAAACGGTCGAAAAAGAGGAGCTGGCGTCTTTCTACCAGCGATGGTACACGAATGAAAGTGAGACTTTTGGCGGATGGCGATATTAAAATTATCAAATAATAATACAGTTGTGTTTTCTTTTCTTTTGTGTGCATCATTGGTTTATTTATTCGTCCTTTTGTTAAACGGGGTATGTCTACTCCTGCAAACTAGACATTTTACAGGTATATCATAGCCCCGCTCCACATCAGGTCTTACGTCTCCATCACCTTTTCGTATTTAGTTGTTTCAAAGGTTTCCTTTCTTTCTCAAGGTGTGAATAAAGTTAATGTCTTGAAAGGCATTTACAGCCTTTCAACAGGGGCAGTATGTTCGAACCAGTTTCGATTCATGCTAAAAGTAATTACTGAAAAAGGAACATTCTAAAAACCGTGCTAAAAAATTAAGTTTTGAAAAAAAAATAACTTCATTTATACATAAATTAATTACAACTTTTCCACAAATAGGTACAATACCCAACAAAAGCATCTGGCTGTCATTTCAAATACAAAACATCGCACAAACATAACCAGATCGAGCAGATCAACTTGAAAACAATCACTCTCATCACAATCATCGAAGGGCAATTTTTTTCTTGGTTTTATAGTTATCCGAGCAGTATGTGTTGCTCTAATCTATTGTCGCTAAGCATTTTTGGTCGTCGTTATGCATATTTTGCTAGTACCGTAAGATCACTGCAGCAATGCCAATTCTTGTTATCACGCGCCTCTGATACTCTATGGTGCCGTGTGCAGGTTGGAGGCTATATAAATAACAAGCTCGCTCGGCTGGATCTCTCTTTTAGCACTGGACATCGCTTGAAGTAGGTTGGCTAGTTAGGGACTATTAAATTATATCAGTTTTTAACTGATAAGACTTACTAGCATACATTTTATTTTGGGAGTTGACTGAAATGAAATTTCTTACTTCGGGAGTTGACTGAAGTTAAGATAACACTTTAAGCCGGGCACTGACTGACTTAAAGAATATTATTTCGGGAGTTGACTGAAATAATAATTACTAACATACATTTTATTTTGGGAGTTGACTGAAATAAAATGTCTTACTTCAAGAGTTCACTGAAGTTAAGATAACACTTTATGCCGGGCACTGACTGACTTAATGAATATTATTTCGGGAGTTGACTGAAACAATAACTACTAACATAATTTTATTTTGGGAGTTGAATGAAATAAAATTTCTTACCTTGGGAGCTGACTGAAGTTAAGCTAGCACTTTAAGCCGGGCGTTGACTGACTTAAAGAATATTATTTCGGGAGTTAACTGAAATAATCCTTACTAACATTAACACTATATTTCTGCCCTTAACAGAAATAAAGGATTGTTTTAATCAAATAATTAGAACAAAGGGTATTAACAATAACTTAAAGCCAACCATTCTTAAGTGTCAAGTATTAGATCGGTGAGTAAAAGCTACCTGTAACATATTATTATATCCATATATTTATTTATTATATGCAGGTATTTAAATTTATTATAATTTTATAAACGATATGTAAACCGTGACTTACATACCAAATCTTTATATCATTTTCCGGACAATTTAACATCACCGTTTTAGCTACTAAATGTGTTTTTAACACTTTCAATCTCTGACCTAATTACATATAGAATTTCATCCTGATCTCACCATTCTTGGAAATATTATACAGGTAGCCCTCCTATAACACGGTATTCTGCAACACGGTTCCAGTCTAACACGAAAAAAAATTGCTGCAACCCTCTTATAACACGGTACTTCCACAACACGATAATGGGGTTTTTGTTTAGCATTTATTACGAATTTAGATATGACAATCAGGTGAAGAGGAATGAAAGAGGTTTCAGAGGATGAAAGTGATGCTGGAGACCTTCAGTAATCAGGAGCTGGCATACTGCTAACTGCCTGGGTGAAGAATCTCTAATAACATTTTCAGTTTTTGACATCTCCAACCCTACTTTTCCCAGATCTCTGTGAGAATGCAAATTTTTCTTCATGCACAGATTCACGTCACTTACTTATATCATCCTATTCTGATCTGATTAGAGAGAGTGGACTTGGTAGACTTTTACTTTGGGAGTTAGTTCTTGGAGAGTGAGAGTGTATGACTTTCTTTTGTTGAATTTTTTTTACGCTTGAGTTGACTTTTTGGTAGTTTTTCTTAAAAGAATTAGCATTTATATCTTTGGACTGTACGATTACGGCAGTACAATTATTGAGTTCTGAGTTGAGAGTACTGTTCATGTTGACATTCCGCTATCTTCTCGAATACTTAGCACTTTAGTAATTATGATAAGAATTTTTTTGAAATTTCTTCGAAAATCTTGTGATCCTTTCTGACCTGTTGGTGAATTTTTTCAAGTTTCAAATTGATTTCGGTTATCTCGATTTTTGAAGATTTTGCTATCTTCTCCGAACTTTTGATTTTTTTGTTGACTTTTTTGGCATTTCTTCCGAACTTTTGGTACATTTCTTTTAAATTGACACTTCAGTTGTCTCGTGTCCAGCTTGGACAGCACCTGCCTTTTCCTTGCCCAGACCGCATAAGCTTTTCACGAGTGTTAAGATTATATAGCCTGCATTCCTGAGTTATTTTGGAACATATTGATTTTACGACTGAGCGGTTGAAGTTATACAATGGCTACAGTGCGAGCACCACCGCCAGCAACTAATGCACCGATACAGGTGCCTAAGTAGAGCTCCATCTGCCAGGAGGGAGACTGGTCAGGCAAGACGAAGCCAGTGAAGACCGTCTGTGGACATGGGTTTCACAAAGCATGTCTGAAAACGTGGATTGGACAGCAGTCAAAATGCCCGAACTGCAGATTCAATTTCACTCCGTACGATTTTACTGAGTATACAGGTGCTGTTCCGAAAAAGGCTTTTACGATGCCTGTCGTCAGGATCCTCGAACGTCAGCACCCGTGTTCGATTTGCCACCACCAACGAATCAGCAAGTAAACCGCGAATCCTTGTCCCCAGAGAGACCGAGTTGCCGAGTGAACAGCCCGCTACCTAACGCTCAGGGTTCGAGCTCAGCAGCGACCGAAGCCTTGTTGGCAGGCCTGCGCATACAGCTGCAGGATTTAGTTGGCCAAAGCCTCGAGCAGGGCCCAAATACCTTGCGAGCTGAACTGGCAACTAGCGTCAGGCAGCAAATCTCAGCTGCAATGCCACCAGTTCACGGCCACCTACTTCTGTGGGTGAACCGAGACCACCGCAAGAGTTTCACGACGTTCGTAGGCGGTCGTTTAACAGACCGTCATCAGCTCTTGGGCAGCATCTTGGTCAGCCTAGTGGTCAGCCTAGACCAAATCTTATCCAGCCTCCACCAGCTCCATCTCATCGTATCCCGCCGAGTTTAGGACAACGACGGTCTGGCAGTCCACTCCGGAGGTGGAACATCTCATATGGTGGCGATAGCTCTCGACTTACTGTCGACGAGTTCGTGTTCAGAGTGGAAGCACTAACTTACTCGGCCTTAGACGCAGATTTTGATCTCCTAGTACGGCACATGACCACTTTGCTTTCTGGTCCAGCGATGGACAGATACTGGTCTCTCCTGAGGCAGAACTCCACGCCTTCGTGGGAGTATGTAAAGACAGTTCTATTAGCTGAATGGGGAGTACCGAAGGATGACCTCAAGGTCAAGGTCCAGCTGATGTTGAGAAAAGAGAAAGCAGGAGAGTCATTTGCCTTGTACCACCAACACCTGGCACATCTGCGTGACCAACTGCAAAGCCCCTTGGCGGACGGCGAGTTTCTAGAGATTGTCAAATCGGATCTGCTTCCAGACATTCAGCAGAAAATCTGCTTGCATCCTACTAACACCATACACCAACTGCGGAGTCTCGTGACTCAAATACAGGCTACAACAGCAGCGAATCGCGACAGCGTGCCGCTGGAGCACCTATCGCAGCCCAAGAGTCAACGAGGTGGATGAGTGTCGTCCGACAGATGGTGAACAGCACAGGTCACTTGAAAGCAGTGAGGAAGCCGCAATAGCATCTGTTCTTACAGCACCCCAGAACTTTAGCTGTTGGAACTGGGACCAGCCCAGTCACTTTAACCAAGACTGCCTGCAGGAAAGACAAATCGTGTTCTGCTATGGATGCGGACGCAAAAATGTCTTCAAGCCCAATTGTAGCCAGTGCCGACAGAAAAACCTGAGACGGGTCGGGAATACTACCACCTTTTCTCTACCAGTGTCAACGTCCCGCGCGATAACTCCAATGAACACTCCAGTTCAAGCCTTGAACAAGGAGGAAGGGCCGCTCCATTAGCAGACCTTAACGATAAGTCACTAAACTGTCCACTGATATCATTCAGTGACTTTGATGATATTAGCAAACCCCCTGATTGTACAAATATTTCACTGATAGAGACGGAGAACCTAATGGACTTCTCCGCAGATCTTAAACCTACCATTTCCACCTCTGGGGAGCCCATGACACTATTATACACTTCTTTGGAAGAGTCACTTTTAAAATTATGCGTGGGTGTCCAATCCATTTTGCTCTACCATCATTATTTCTGTGCGTTACAAACGGAATAACAAACATAATATATATACCCTATAGATTTCATCTAGGGTATAATAATCACAAATTCACAACATAAATGCGTAATTAGATATACCAATTATCAAACACAGCAATCAGCATCAGCTCAGCAAGCAATGATATTGACAATTACAATGATCAAACAAAGCGAAACGTACTGCAAAATCCAAATGCATTTGAAGTGAAATATTCAAAATAATCACCAGAACATAAAACACAATTCCTCAATGGCTGAAATAAACACGCTAGCGCCACGCCAACTTGCTGACACTTTTGTCTTGTCCAGCACAGCAAAAGCAAGGCAAAGGCATCGGCTTCGGCGCCGTTCACGCAAACAAGATTCAAACGCATGCAACGTCTGTAAATGAATAAAAAATCACAGAAAATCTGAAACATCAACATTCACAGTAGATTTAAAAAAAATTTCGTTTTATTACGATTAATGAGAAAAAGCGAAAATGAAGCACATTTAGATTTAAAGTAGCAATTTTGCTACTATAGTAGCAAAGTCCCATCACTGGTCCGCCGACCCCCTTTCTTGTCTTTTTATGTAGTAAACATTTTTAAATGGTTGACAAACCCTGATATACAGAAACACACAATATGTACCACATTAAATAGAAAATCGCTCAGTCTATGTTGTAAGTCAGTGGTACTGACTTCTAGTCTCATATAACACGGTTTCGCACAACACGGGACTTTCTAGGAATGTATCTATCGTGTTATAGGAGGGTTACCGTAGTACAAATATCTGTGAATAAGTGTGATATCTATTGTGTTTTAATCTCTGACCTGGTAACAAAAATCTCATTTCATTCTAATATTAACATTGGGAAAGTGTGTTTTCTAATGTGTTTAAATCTCTGACCCAATCACGTGTATATAATTCCTTTCTACTCTAACCATTGGGAAAATCTAGGAAATAATCGTGATAGTTTCAGCGATAGTTATAAGGAAGTGGACAGTGTTCCATGTTAAAAGGGTAAACCACTGCTTTGAATCCAGTGCATTCATTTCAGTGTCACTTAATTCAAATTTGCGTGTACGTTCTAATAACGAACAATACACAGATTGCTGACCACTTACGAGGAAATGGAAGGAAAAAATGTTGGGTGTATTAGTCGTCATTCGTATACATACGGACAGGTTTAAAATAGGCTATACAGAATATTTATCTGGTCCATTAGCGGATGACTTTTTGCAACGGTTCGTAAATAACGATTATTTTTCAAAGTTTTATCGAATTTAAAAATCTCTACGTCTACTATTTTACTGCTGCAAGAAAATCAAAAAAATTGTAAGTAATAATATAAAAATTTTAGTACAACAATGAAGGTTTACTTAAAAAGTCCTAACGACACGGATTACTTTACTTACATGGAGTGTCAGTTCCTGTTAAAGCATTAGGTTTCTATTTCTTGAACTGTCAATATTCGTTATGAAATTAATATTTTTCGCATCACGAATAAAAATCGTTTGCTGATCGTGATCACAAATAAAAATAACGATTGATTTTTTAATGATAAAAAATAATAATCATAAAATCATGAAGTGATTTTAATTTTCCTGGTTGACAAATAAAGATCATCAAGTGTTTTTTATGATTTTAATCACGAACTATTTATAGCATTGCTCAAAATAATAGGACAAAACTTATTCAAATATCTTAAGACGATAAGGCAGGAACTGAAAACATATGTAAATAAAGTTTAGGCGTTTCGTTCGAACTTTTCGCTCATATCTAAACTCGTTGAATAATGAGTTTTGCAATAAAACTTTTAACCGTAGCGATCCCTGCTTTTGGCAGAGTAACATGCAGCAAATTTCCAAAGTCGAATTATATTACTGCTATTACCAGAGGATACATTTGGAGGAATGTACATGAGAGTAGAAATTGCGGAACCAACTAAACATCAAATTTTACAAATTTTATCATTTAGGAAACAATTCACAGTAACAAATTTTAGAAAAAAGGAAACTGGTAGAGAAAGCTAAAGACTGTTTCAGTCGATCGCTGCAAGACTGCCTTTATTGACAAGATTAATAACACTTGTAAACCAGTTAAAAAAATCACAAAAGAAATTTTTTAGTTTTAAACTAAAAACAAATTGTATCAATAGTGTATTCAAAGTTCACTCATAGTATGGAAAACACAAGGAATGTTTGATTCCTGTAATTTAATTACTTATAATGTATGTGGTATCACTCTGTCTGGTACCTTTTGCTACAACTTTTGTGAAATCAACTGGTGGATATAGGCACCAGAGCACGTTACTCTTGATTTATTGATCAGATTCTGAAATCAGACGTTTGAGCAATATGTATTCAGATCATTTTCATTTCTAATCGTTCTTATACAAATTTACAAAAACGTCTGGAACTATCATATAAGTGATTCAAGGATACTTCTATAATTATAAAATAAATACAAAACTCTAAGTAAGATCTATATTAGCACATACAACTTCATATAAAGATAAATAAAAGTATATATATACATACATCAAAATAGGATAGGACCTTCTCATTGTAATATATGCACTGCCTTTGGGATATCCTTAAATTCTGAATCTCACTACTCGAAGTAAAGAGTTCCACGTCAAGATCTACCAATGCAATTTTATCAGGTGAAAATAAATTTGTTTGAATGGTTCCATCGCCTTCCATTAAATCCCAGTATGGATGCAAAAACTAAATGAAAAAAAAATATACCATTAGGTAGAGAAAAGAAGGTAATATGAAGAAATAATAGTATCAATGACGGTGTATACGACAAGAAGAGCCTTGCTGTTTCACCATGTTAAAAGATAAATGTGGTGGATGACATATAATTTATTGTTGAAGCCATAGATTTATAAAAAAGTATATAGGAATAGCTTACAGGCTAGAAATTTTCTGATTTATTCTTGATTTATCAAATGGAATCTCGATAGTATATTTAGATTTAAGTAACTTTCCTTCTTGGGCCTTACCTACTCAATTTGGAGATCCTAGATTTTTATACCCTAGATGAAATCTGAAGGGTATAGTAAGTTTGTCATTCCTCTTGTAACACCGCGAAATAATGATTGTAGAGCAAAAAGGATTGGACACCCACGCATAATATTAAAAGTTATTTTGATTTTTGCATGTCCGTCCGTCCGTCCGTCCGTCTGTCCGTCCGTCTGTGTGCATGATAACTCGAAAATGCGTTCACTTAGAAAGCTTGTACTATACACGGACTTTAAACAAAAAGGGACAATTTAGTTCGAAATGAGACAAATCGGGCAACTCCTTCATTTGATTGCCATACAAAAATTTCGTTTTCCACTGTATATTTGAGACTACCTGAGAATAGAAAATAAAATTTTAAAAATGGAATAAATCAGGGAGCCTCTTCTTTGTGTTGCCACATAAAAATTTAGGTTTCTTACGGATACTGTGAAAACGATCAGTGCTAGACATTTCTATTGTACTAAAAACTTCTTCAGAATATGAAATCCTATAAAATTGGTTATAATCATTTTTTCTGTTCGACGAACATTTCTAGAAATATATGCGAAAAACAACTGCATTATCTAGTAGGCTATCATAAGAATTGGTCTTAGACCAATTCTAGCTTTTTTACTTGTTGTGCTCTAGTTTTAATAAATTGGTAAGAGATGCTATCTCCCAGGTTTCTTAAATCTGATAAAATAATACAATGGAAATTACAGTCTAGTTAAATCGAAAATCTCCACCTTAAACTTTGAGTATTAATATGTACATATGTACAGCTATTCCAAACGAAAATGATCAAAATGGACTTGTTTTGACCTGCCTTTTTCCGATTTGGATGTAATTTTAAAGTTTGTATAGAATACGATAGCAACTCCCTATATTTTTTTATTATTTCTACCACACTCCACTCCCTGCCGTGGTAAATTTTTTTTTGATTTTATGAGGTCACGTCACTTTCAAAAAATCATATTTCCTGAAGCTATAAGCCTAAGGCCCCGCGCACCCTAAAAGCGTAGCACAGCGTGTAGCGTAAATGGGCATTTATTCAAATCCATTGTTTCTTTGATATTGCGTATATTGCAAACATAGCGCAGCATACAGTAGCGTAGAATAGCTGAGCGTAATTTGAACCACACGATTGGTTTGAATTTTTACTCTTGTAGAAAGCGACAGTCGTGATTCGTTGGTTGAAAAGTGAAAATGGATTGCAAAATTTTAATATGCGAAGTATTTGTTCGGCCTGCGAAGACCAAAAATTCCATAAAAAAATGTTAGTTAGAAATGGGACCTCCAAAAATCATTTTAGTTGTAAAGACAACAAATTTGCCTTAAAACATATAGATTTTTAAAAAAGTCTATATATCCACCACCAACTTATTGGCATCTGAGTTCACTGTAGTTTTAGTTAGAAATGGGACGTCCAAAAATCATTTTAATTGGACAACCAATTTTCCTTAAAATGATTCACATATAGATTTTTAAATAAGTCTATATATATCCATCAGCAACTTATTGGCATCTGAGTTCATTGTAGTGTAGACAGCATGCAGTTTCGTTTCAGGATTCATTGCTGTCCTGATGAGATCGCCCTGTTACTGGTGATCGAAACACTTTACACACAGTAACTATACTCCCAAACATTTTTTTATGGAATTTTTGGTCTTCTGCTTTAAGCCAGAAACTGACAGTATTTCGTTACTTGTTTTTTAATTTTCTCTGCTCATATGCAGTAGGTTGAGAATTGCCTGTAGACTCGTATTTTCTACGGGTCTCGAAAGAGTTAAAAACTCGTTACCACCTTGCACTTATTCTTTTTAATACAAAGTTTTTCTCATTTGAAAATTATTAAATTGAAAAATAAAATAAATAAAAACAAAGTTTATCGCGTTAATTCGATCCATATCGCTTCTTTAAAGTCATAAGTATATCAATACCAGTATGACAGTACAACTTAATTAAAGAAATGGCTGTGTGTCGGACAGACGGACATGTGAGAATCAAAATAACTTAATTTTATGTGTGGGTGTCCATGTTGCTCTACCATCATTATATCTATGCGTTACAAACGGAACGACAAACTTAGTATGCCATAATTAATTACAGAACCAGAAAATTGTGGAATTTTATTTGTAGATTTAAGATCTTATTTTGTTGAGTTGATCGAATTGTTTATGAACTTTTGTACGTAAAAAGGTGTTGATTGCTTGATGCTTGCGAAAGTCATTAAGTTTGACAAATAATAAATTAGTAGTATAGCAAATTGTATGAGACGAATACTTACAGCTTTCCATTTACTTCCATAGGGAAGTCGAGGTACATTTATGAAACTTATACATTTTCCAATTGAGCTGCAATTTAAAGGACCAGGAAGCTCTTTGTGGTTTCTGGAATTACAACATTAGTTTGAATGAAAAACGGTATGAATGAAATTTTTGCGTTTTCGATTACTTATAAATTAATATCCTATTTATAAGGCTTCATCGTCGTTAAGTGGGTTAAATGTGGAAGGTGGGCTTGCGTCTTGGATATAAGCTTAATGAGTGTTGCGGCTAAACTTAGGATTTTTTACAGGATGATAGTGTTGTGCCTGAATTTAGGCTATTTAAAGGATGGTCTATCGTTAATTGCAATTTACCCTAGGATATTTTTGTTCATGGCAATGTATTCTAGAAGGTGTCAGTTTGCATATTGGGGGGGCTATAGCGATTTCACCTTTTCAGATATAGTTAATATTATTAATAATTCAAGTTACCCTAGGATCATATTTTGTGTAACCGAGAATAAGTATTGCATCTAAATATATTTATGATTTTTACAGTTTGGATTTGTATGTACCTTCCTTGAAGATTACTTAGCGGGGAAGTTGTAGATATCAGCATAACGTCTCTTTGGTTTTGCTGTTTTCTTGCTTGAAGATTTCTTAGCAGGTAAGTTGTAGAATCAGCATGACTTCACCTTGATTTGGCTGTTTTTCTTGCTTAATGATTTCTTAGCGAGAAATTCGCAACAAACACTACCTACGTACATGTTACGAAATTCGCAACAATAACAACTAATGTAGATAGATATGTTGACTTAGATAAGTATTGAAAATTAGTAAATGCTCAATTTTCAGTCTTCAGGTGTAATGCTTCTAATTTGACTCCTTTCATTAACAAATTCACACAGCCGATAAATAAGTTCGTACAGCTAAAAAATCTAAACAAATTGGCACAGCCAATTATTTATGTTTTTTAAGAAAGATTCCCAAATTCTTTAGATGAAAAAAACGACATCAACTAGTGCTTTGATTCATCCGTTGACTTAAATGGGTAGTAGAGGTTATAATTGAAAATATTTTTGCTGTAAAAAAAAACAAATAAAAAAAACAAAAAAACTATTACGTAAGCTGTGGTGAAACATTAAAGCATTTGAACTAATGGAAATTAAAGCCTTTTTGGAAAACTTTCGGTGTAGGGGTGTGTGTATTTAAAAGTCGAAAAGTCTTATCAGAAATCATCTAGAGCCTATGTTTGGTTTTCGAGATATAAGCGATCTTACCTTTTCAGTTGTAATTAATATTACTAATAATTCAAGTCTAGGCTATTTTTGTAAGCATTAAGTTGATAGTGCGTCAAATTAAAAACTTTGATTAGCTATGGTGTTAATGCAGGATGAGGATGATAATATGCTGTCTTAGCTGAATTATGGAAATTGTATGGGAGCAGTCTTATCAGAAAGTTTTTAATCTTCAAGTATAATGATCTTATCATGAAAGCATTATGTTCGTTGGGAGAGGAATAAATTACAAATTTTATGAAGGAAAGGGATATGTAGTCTTAGATGAGTAGTGGAGTGCTGTGATCTGTCTCGCTCTATAACATTAGGAAGCTTTAGTGAATACCATACTTTAAAACCATCTAGCTCTCACACAATATCTGTCTCCCTCTAACACACATGCTTGATGTGGACTTGGTCATATACTTGCCAGCCTGGGGCTTGGTATTATCAGTTGTTTGCTAGGCTGAGATTGGTTAAATTAAAAGCTTGATGAGCTATGATAGGTATTAGGATAGGATAATATGGACATAAAATCAAATGTTGAATTAGATGAGTAGTGGACGTTGTGTGAGTGCAGTAAAAGACTTTTCATCAATCAAATTTTTGATGATAAGGTATAATTGCATGGTGCTGTGTGATGAAATCATTCAAGCGTACCTTTAGCAAAGTCTCAAAGTGGTTTGAATAACCACATCTGAAAACACTATAGAAAATTTCAAATCTTACATAAATATAGCTCTATAGAGTAATGTCGGTGCGGTAATGTCTGTCATGCAATACAAACGTGTTTAAAAACGCTGCAGAAAAGTTTCATTAAAATTAAAGAAGTTGATGTGTTAAATAGTGAAAATTTCTCGTTATCGATTGTGCGAAAAGATTAAAAAAAATAATTTTCAAAAAATTTCAAAATTTTACATAAACTAGCGAGATATAATTGTATGCTTGTCGGTCGCGCGGTGATCAGAACAAAGGCGAGCAAACGGTATGGTATATCGGCATCGGCATGAGTGCGTGCAAAAAATGTGATATGGGAATCCGTAATGATGTCGGATTCCCATGTGGTGGATCGTGCGGAAGACTCTTTCACGTAAAATGCACAGGGCTTACTGATTATACTGTGAAATTAATAACCTCGGAGGAATATGTCTTGTTTATGTGCGAAGAATGTAGGTCGACTGTAAAATCCTTGAATAATAAAATTGAAAAATTAATTGTAATGATGCAAGAAAATTCGAGTAGAGTGGAGTCAGTGATAAAAGAAAATATTATTAAAGTGGAAACACAACAGGGGTTGTTAAATAATATTTTGTCAAAAGTTAACGATCCCAGTCAGAGTGACAAAGAAATAGGAAAGGGCGGGAAACAACCGACATATGCAAATGTTTTAAAATCGTCGGAACCAGTAGTATTAGTGAGGCCAAGGTCTAATCAGGAGTGTAAACAAACAAAGAAAGATGTAAAGAATAACATTGATCCATCAAATTTGAAAATAAGTGGTGTTTTTAACAAGAAAAATGGTGTAATAGCTATTGAATGTGAAAACAAAGATACTGTTCAAGAGTTGTCAAAGATTGCAAAAGAAAAACTTGATGACAAATATGTTATTGATATGCCTAAGCGCAGAAACCCAAGAGTCGTTATAGAGGGAATATCCGAAGAATATAATGAAGAGCAAATTACGTCGAAAATGAAATTGCAAAATGACTTTTTAAGTCATTGTGAAAGTATGAAATTGATTGTTGTGCGACACAGTAAAATTAAAAAAAGGAAATTTAAAGCAGTTATAGAACTAGGGAGAATACTTCAAAAAAGTTATAAGTGCAAAAAAGCTTGGGATATATGTCCAGTTTACGATGCGTTGTACATAAAGAGGTGTTATAACTGCAACGGCTATAACCATTTAGCAAAAGATTGTAAAAATAAGAAAGCATGTTCTCACTGTGCTGAAGAACATGATTTCAGAGAATGTAAAAGTAGTGTTCTGAAGTGTATAAATTGCACAACTGCAGTGAATAAGTTCGGTGTAAATCTCGACGTCCAACATAGTGCAAGAAGTCATGAATGTCCAGTATATGAGAGAAAATTAAGAATGGAGAGATTATTTGTTGATTACTAGCAATTAAAGTGTACTTTGAAGTGTATTTATTTAAATATCCAGGGTTTGCTATTTAATATAAATCAACTACAGATTCTTTGTGAACTATACAAAATTGATATAATAGCATTGAGTGAAACCCACCTAACGATTGATATACTAGATTGCGAAATTAATATAGAGGGTTATTTCTGTATAAGGTGCGATCTAACAGAACTGGTGGTGTCGTTTTATATGTTAAGGATAATATACAATATGAAATTAGGAGTTGTATGCGAAATGAGTTGGATTTATAGTGTCTATTAGTAAAGATCTGGAAAGGAAGCATCCACTATGCGGTGGGGGTATTATATAGATCACCAAGTAGCAGTGTAAGTCAATTCTGTTCAATATTTAATGAATGGTGTGAAGAGTTCTTATGTAGAGAAATCATAAATATTATATGTGGAGATTTTAATATTGATTTACTGAAGAATAGTCTTTATGAAAAACGCATGAGAAATATAATACACGAACAAGGTTGCAAACAAATAGTTAAAGAACCTACTAGAATTACAGCAGTATCAAAGACACTAATTGATTATATTATTACTAATGATTCTCAGATAAAAGCCCATATTATGAATGACCTAAAGGTTAGTGACCATGAAACAATTATGTTTAACTTGAAAGCCAGACAACATGAATCTAACATTCAAAGCTCTACTTATATCAGGTATAATAAGGAGGAATTCATCGGTGAACTTTCCCGATTGAACATGAAACAAAACGTTTCAGGTTGTGATCTAAATGTTAAAGCCAGAGTATTATCGGAATCTTTATTAGAGGTAAGCCGTAAGTTTATAGTAGAAAAACGCCATGTAAAGGGTAAAAACAGATGCTTTAACAAACGCTTGTCGGTCCTAAGGAAACATAAAGTAAATAGCTACTATAAAGCAAAATTAACACAGCCACAGCGACTGGCTAGCATATAAGCGATTAAGAAAGCGGGAAATAAATATTGCAAAGTCTGAATATTTAAAAAATAAAATAAATTTGAATAGTGGAGACCAACAGGCTATGTGGAAAACTTTAAAAAAACTAGTCATAGGTCAAAACCGCAAAGAAGCACTTAAAGGAATCAATTTCGGAGGATCAATTGTAAAAGATAGCAAAAATATAGCAGAACAATTTAATAAATATTTTATCAAGAGTGTAGAAGAAATTAATGCTTCCATCCCTAGCACAAGTTTTAATGATGCAACTTTAGTTCAAAATCCTAGCAATTTCGTATTTAAAAGAATAACAGTATCCGAGTTAAATGTTGCATGCAGAAAAATAAAAAATAAATCTGACTATAATTATATAAATGCAAGAATGTTTTGGATTGCATGGATGAACTTGGTGATTTATTTGTAAGTGTGATAAATGATGCGTTTGAGCATGGGATATTCCCAGTCACATGGAAGGAGAGTCTAGTCATACCTGTTGAAAAGGTGATAGGAACGATACAGTGTGAGGAATTTCGTCCAATAAATATGTTGCCGGTGTATGAAAAAGTACTTCAGAACGTTGTATAAACGCAGCTTGAGGAGTATATTGAAACAAACAAGATATTAGTAGAACAGCAATCTGGTTTCAGAAAAGGTTACTCTTGAGAAAAAGCACTAAATTGAATGATTTTGGAATGGAAGAAAATTATTGAGGAAAGAGACATTATTATAGCTGTATTTCTTGATTTAAAAAGAGCGTTTGAGACAATTGATAGGGATATTTTGATTAAGAAATTATCATTTTATGGAATAAGAGGAAGAGAGTTGAGATTTTTTGAATCTTATTTGAAAAATCGTAAACAGCGATCCAAATACGGGAAAGAAATATCAGAAGAAAGCGAAATAAATCTAAGAGTTCCACAAGGATCAATTTTGGGTGTTCTATTATTTATTCTGTACATAAATGACATCCCAAACGTGTTAAAATATTCCAAGCTTGCTTTGTTTGCTGATGATACATTAAATGAAAATATTTAGGTGTGATCGTGGATAAGTACTTATGTTTTAAAGAAAATGTGGACTATATTTGCAAAACAATTTCCAAAAAACTTGGTTTTCTCGCAAGAATCAAGAGTAAAGTACCAAAAAATTGCCTGTTAAATATTTATAACACTATGACTACTGCTCATCTATAATTTTTATCAGCACGGAAGAAATGATAGACCGTCTACAAAAACTACAAAATAGAGCCATGAGAATAATACTATCTTGTCGGATGGATACGCCGGTAGTGTATATGCTAGAAACATTAAATTGGCGCAGTGTTAGACAGGGGTTAACATATAACGCACTTATTTTAGTGTTTAAGGTGAAGTATAACATGTTTCCAGAATACCTGCAAAAACATCTAAATTATGTGAATGATACTAGATACAATCTAAGAAATGCAGGAGATTTTAGATTGCCATTATATAGAAGATATAGGACTCAAAATTCAATTATGTATAAGGGACTGCAACTGTTTAATAGACTACCAAATGAAATAAAACTAGAAAGACATTTTTTTTCCGATTTAAGAATTCAATTAGGTGCTACGTGAAAAATGAATTTTAAATGACTTTTATTAACTTACTTTTTTCTTAATGAATTTTTATTATGAGAGATTTATGAAGTATGTATAACGTTGTTGTTATAGCTTTTGGGCTAATAAATATTTATTCTATTCTATTCTATTCTATTAACTGAAAATTTGTCTTCAGTAAGCATAAGTAATGATACTGCATATACACTGTTACATTCTGATAATTACAATAAAGAAAAAATATTGGCAATATTGTTGCCACGTATTCCATAAATTTCTAGTCAAAATATAAGAGAGAGTATCCAAACGTTCACCAAAGTAGCCATTTGCTACGATCGCAGCCAACACCGGGTATGATTCAGATTATTGTAGCATGCAGGATCAAACATTTCCTAGATGCACATACAAAAGAAAAAAGAAAAACAAGCATAAACAAGCATTCAAGTTCAATAATTCCATTCATTATGATTCACACATATTTTCGTTCATAAATTGAATATTGAACTTTGTGAACTTGCAAAGGCAATGTACTTCAGTGCAGCACACGTCAGTTTGCTGACACGACATTTCACATTATTCGTGCATTACACTGAATCTCAATGAACCCGAATGCTTGAAAAGCTCGGAATGTGCATTGCGGCGAAATTTCTGATGGACTTGTGAATTGTTGATTGCGCTGCTCCAGGTCAATAATGTGTATTGCAATGTATTGCAATGTATATTGATGTTTTAGTAGATTTATACGCTAGGTAGGGATAGAATGATATAAATAAGTTGATTCTAAATAAAAACAACACAGTACGTTTTAGATAAGAAAAGTGTTTTAATATCAATTCCTTTCTCTTATAACTTCGGTAGTCTTTGACGCCGTACATCGTGCGAATATCGGCTGAGCGTTCTCACCTGCACTCCAGTATCAATTTCGGATGAGCATTCTGGCCTTTCCATATGGCAGTCTCCTAGGAGCCATCAGTTAATTTTATTGAGTCGTACTCAACAGTGTAAATATAAAAAAAAATAGATAAATATCGCGAGGATCTTCTTACATACCTCTACCAAATGAGATTGCTGCAAAGATAGGCATCAATGTAAGAAATACTGATGAAGAATGCTTTGCGTGGGCCATAACATCAGCACTATACCTTGTAACTGCCCACTCCGACAGGACCTCAATATATTCGAATTATTCTAGTATACTTAATTTAACTGGAACAACATTTCCCATGACGCTTAAAAAATGAAACAATTTGAAGACCATTTATCATTAAACGTATTCATTCTAAAGAAAGAGCGTGCCTTCACCTTTGTTCTATTTAGACCTACGAAACACAAGATGGAACGACATATGAATCTATTAATGATACAAAATAACTATGACCAGGATGACGGATGAAGATAATTAATTTTGATAAACGTAATAAATTGTCGATACATACCTTAAGTATGTTTCTGGTTTTGAACTAATAGAAGCACCCACCTGAAGAATTTACTGAATTTTTGAGTACCTGGTTTAGGTACGTCACAGACCGCAGAGAGTATGACCCACAATGCCATTTCCATTACTAATTTAGCATATGATTGCATATAGTATTGTTTTGATAATTTTTTAAGAAAATTTAGATGCATATCTTCAGTACGCCATTGATCATTGAGGATATAATGTCATGTAGTAGGAATTTTGCTAACGTATAAGGAATTTTAGAGGCATACCTTCTGTATGTCATTGATAATTCAGCATTTGACCTCATAGGGTATTCACGTTGACAATATTTAAGAAATTTTAGGTGCATACCTTCTGTATGCCATTGATAGTCGAGCAATGGATAATATGAATTTCGGCTGACTTCTAAGAAGTTTTAGACCATACGTTAAGTATGCTTCCTGTGTTGGAATTTAACGACAAAATAGTGAACCAATATGGTTTAATTTGTTCATTTCTCGATAAATACCTTAATGAGTTCCACCTGTACAAATATATATATACATGATATCTGGTACGGTCACAAATAGTCGATGCTTGCTTTAGGGATATCTTTTCTTTTTAATTATACGATATTCATAAGTCATATAAGAACATATTGTTACGTGCGTGGCCTTAGTTCGTTATTTAAAGCACAATATTTCGGATATAATTCACAAATTCTTTCTTTAATTATCATTACTGTTTACTCCCATAAATTCACAAACAATTATCAAATCAACTCTTTAGTTAGCGCTAGTACTGTGCTTCTAATTATCACAATCCAAATAATTTATTTCGTTCACTTGATTGTCTGAAATAAGACTCGCCTCCTGGATATGAGAAGCGCCGTATTTATATCTTACATATTATCCTAGTGTTGTGGCCCAACATACGGAAGATTCTTCCAACAGCCAAAGACACATCTGGTAAGATTATCAGCGATTGCTAAACAATTACCTCGTACGGAATTGTTCTGCAACCGTGGAATGTTTTGCTGATTAGCTCATCAGCTGGTGGCGATGAGCGCTTAGTGGAACAATCGACGATCACAATAATAATTAACCTCGAATGGTAATTATTATGTAAGGCGATTATTTACTACTAAGCAACTCAGGTGCTGCAACCGGTAGAGCAAGCGACAAGGTTGTGTCGTTTGTTTACATCCGCGTTGTGAGCAAAGAAAGCTTACTTCCGAATATTGGGGCATAAACGACCAATCACTGGTCTGGCGAGTGCCTTTTAACGATCAGTCAAGTTCTAGCTACTTTTTGTGCGCATCAAGTTTCATGTGTCGGTTCAGATTACCTAAGCGCCAGGTAGTCCACTTAACGTAAGATATGGAAAGTCGCGGTGTTCTAAAAATAAATTATATAAATAAAGAAGTGTTCTAGTATAATTCGAGAAGTGTCTTTTAATCAATTCGATAATTTCTTTGGTTGATTGCTAGTGGGACACGACACCAGAACTTCCCCGTAAATTCTATTCTCCGAACCCAAAAATTACTAAGATGTCACTAACCTAAAGTTGTTTCCATTTCCAACAGATATCGCTTGTGTCACTTTGTTGCGTGCAGCACTGCCCCCTTCTTAAACTTGTTCGCCCCCGAACAACAGGTGGTCCACGATCTTGATGGCCGCTGTATTGACAAAAACGATCCAGGTGAACGATTTTCCGTTTGCCTCTTATACCACGCTGAATCCTGTATACTACGTCAATAATTCTAGTTACTACTGAGTACGGTCCTTCGCAGTGTTGTTGTATTTTTGGAGAACGTTCATTACGTCGTTTCGGGTTGTACAGCCAAACAAGGTCACCTTCATTGAATCCTGCTGAATTAGCACGTAAGTCATAGCAGATCTTCATCCGAACGGTAATTAATGCTAATTTTGATCTTGTGGGCTCGTGCACACAAGCTAATTCCGGTACATGTCGTCTGGTAACTTTTGTTCACCTCTGGGTGTACCAAACTTGATGTCGCTTGGTAAAAGCATCTCCCTTCCGAATATGACCTTCGGTGGGGTTTGTCCGGTCGTGATGTGAACAGCTGGTCGTTAAGCAAATAGGAACATGAGAACATGTCGATCCCAATGGCGTTGATGATAATCGGCTATTTTCTTTAGATGCTCGACCGATGTTCTGTTGAAGCGCTCTACCATGTCATCAGATTGTGGATGCAGAGGAGTTGGTCTGGTTTCCTTATTCCCAGAATTTTACACATCTCCTCGAAAGTCCTTGATTCGAGGCTCCGTCCTTGGGCCGAATGAAGTTCCTGAGGCACAACAAATCTTCTGACCCAATTCATTATTATTTCTTCCGCCACTGTGGATGCTTCTTGATTAGGAATTGCATAAGCTTCTGGCCATTTACTAAAATATCCATTGGCAACTAATAAGTAACGGTTACCATTATCTGCTTTTGGAAAAGGTCCAGCGATGTCTACCGCTATGGTCTCAAATGGGGCCCCTGCATTATATTTTTGCATCTCTCTTCTGCTTCTGTCTGAATGTCCTTTGCAAGAAGCATTTGCATTTGCGGCACACTCTTCCACATCCTTTCGCATATGTAACCAATAAAACATCTCGTATTTTGGAAATTGTATTATTCAGCCCCAAATGTCCCCCAGATGATCCACTGTGCATTTCTTCTAGAACATCGTTGACCTTCCATGCTGGGACGACTATCGGCATTCGGAATGAATTGCCGTTAGTTGCCTCCCACTTGCGTTTTAATTCAACGTGAAAAGAATTCCATTGAGCCCCGTAGCTCTTCAGCTTCTCGCCTCCGAAATATCCTTCCATTGTTGTATTTTCATGTGTTCTTTCAAGCAAAAATGCGTGATATATCTGGGTCGTCTCGTTGAGGTATTCCCAAGTTCTCGTTGTCCCAACCTCTCGGTGGTTCCACCGATATCCGGAAGTAATGTTAACATTCAAGTTTGCGTGGACGTCGTGAAAGGGTGTCTGCATTTCCATGGATACGACCTCTTCGATGTTGGATATCAAAGTCATAAACTTGGAATCGTTCTATCGCCACTTGTTCCTCAGGGTTCTTAAACTGTTCGTAGATATAACTATAGACACGCTTGGTTGAGCTTACAATGGCAAGTAGCTCTTTTCTTGTAGCATAATAATATCTCCCTGATTTGGAAAGTGCTTTGCTATAATAAGCTACTGGCATTTTTTGAATATTCTTCTCCTGTGAAAGCAATGCACCAATACAACAATACCTACATTGGTGGTATCTTTGTCCAATATAAAAGTTTTTCGCAGCTTTGGATAGTGACGCACTGGAGTTTCACAGAGTTGTTGCTTCAAATTTGTGAAACTCTTGCTACATTTATGCGACTATATCAACGGCTTTCATTTTTTTGTAAGTTCATGTAGGCCCCATGCTATATCTGCAAAACCTTTTATGAATCGAATGTAGTAGGTAGGTCGACCAAAAAAACTCCTTTATTGATATGTGTCTTTTGGAACTCGCCAATTTTTGACAGCTGTTAACTTCTCTGGATCATTTCTTACTGCTTGTGATGAAACTCTGTCATCCAAATACTTAACTTCATTTTTAAATCGGGTACATTTACAGTTTGAAGTACGTCCCGATTACTACTATATCATCTAAGTAGACAAAATATTTTTTTCAGGTTAATCCACGTAAAACACATTCAACAAATCGTTCGAAAGTGCCGGAGCATTACATAATCCAAATGGCATAACTTTGAATTGCCATAAGCTCCTTCTAACTGAGAAAACAGTTTCCCCGCGATCCTCGGGATGTATTTCGACTTGCCAGAAACCACTCTTCAAATCTAGGGTGGAAAAACATTGCGCTCCGGAAAGGGTATCCAATGTGTCATCAATCCTTGGTAACGGGTAGCTATCCTTTCTCGTTACGTTATTTAGTTGGTGGTAGTCTATATAGAGTTGGGTGCTGCCATCCTTTTTCCAGACCGAAACAATTGGCGATGTCCAAGGGCTGTTAGATTCCTCTATTATGTCTTGTTTCTTCATGGTGTTTATCATATCTGCAACTTCCACCTTCTTTTAGTTGTACTTCATTTTCGGATGAACTGAGCACTTTTACTGGAATTAATGTTACACCTTCTACCTTTACTAAAGTCTCACCTACAATGCTGTTAGATGTAACTTTGGTCAGGTTAGACTCCATAAAATAGATTCGGCAGGTCGCTATGTCATCAGTAAGCTTTGTCCATACAAGCGTCTAGGAGCATGCAGAGAGAGTAATATTCTCACAGACCATCGTTCTTGTTTTCACAGGATAATCTGCTCCTCCTCCTAGTCTCATAGGAATTTCTATGTTGCCATAGTTGAGTATCCGTTCTCCGACATCTAGATTTATTTTGTATATGGTCATGAAGTCTAGTCCAAGAATGCATTCATCAATGACGTCTGAAGCCAGGAAAGTCTGATGCAATAGTAGTTCACCTAATTGAACATCCAAAGTTATTTTTCCAAAAACCTGTGCTGCTGCTCCAGTTGCTGTTCTTAGTACATACATATTTGGTGGTGTTGTGAAGCCATTTCTTCTTGCCAAGATCTGCTCTAATAATTTATCACGAAGCTCCAATGCCGATAGTGATTGCGCAGTCTATTTTTTCTACACTTCCATATATAATAAGACTGCTATTATTTCTCTGCAACTAGGCTATCTGAATGATGACTTCGGGGCTGTCGACTCCACCAACCAACTTTTGTCTCTCGAAGGTGGTTTTTACATGTTTTCTGACTGCTGAATAGTCGTATCAGCGCCCCAACTGGTCGCTGTTTGATTTTTACTCTCTAGCCGAATAGCTTGCTCCCTCCCTCGACATCTTTGGCATCCTTTTCTGTCATCGTCATGTGGTAATTCCATTCGTCGGCGTTTCCTGTAGACCCTTCGGAAGTGTACCGGTCTCTTACAATTCCAGCATAGAAGAATACCGCGTGAAGGAATGCTCAATTGCAAGTGCATTCCTCCACCAAAATTTCTCTCACTCGCACTCCACTCCGAGAAGCTTGCCTGGTAGATTCATATGCTAACGCATAGGCTAGTGCTTCTGCTGTTGATTTATTTACTGCTAGTCTTAGAGCTTCTTGTAAATTTTAATCTGCAATAGCGTTCACAAATCCGTTTGTTGTCACTTCATTAAGAAAATCAGCTTCTACGCTAGAGTATGAAAGATAAGCTAATCTTTCCACATCAGCTTGCAGTTGTTGTAGTGATTCGCCATGTTTTTGAATCCTGTTGCGTCACTGCAGTCGGTGTACTTGCTGCATGTGTTCATCTCCATAACATAGCTTTATCACCTGTACTAAAGAAGTATAATCATGTTGCCTTTCAATCGATATAGTTTGTACTTAATAGCTCTGATGCAGTACCGCGAGGTGCTAATACCGGAGCTGTGGCTTTGTCTGCATCATTCCATCCATTTACTTTGGAATCTGCTTCGAATTGTCTCTCGAAAATATGAATTTTGTCCATCAAATATTGGAGGTTTCATTCTACATGTATCCAGGGCACTGTACTGGGTCTTCCAACCGGCCCGGGCAAATCACCCCAAACCAGCCCCATTGGATTTTCAAAAATGACTTTTCTAAGGCAAACAACCCTGATTGTTAGGCTAATTTTCCACTGAGCGCAGCACAAGCAGACTAGGATAGATTTTTCTATTCGCACGTCATTTTTACACTCAGTATACGTGTGGCCCGAATGGAACGTTTGCCTTTGAACCGAGAAAAACAAAGTTAAAATGTTTGCCAATCGAAGAGAAGTCGTCTGGAAAACCAATTACTACACATTTATAGTTATCAGTGCTTTCATAGTGAGCCAAACAAAATAAAAACACATCTTTCTTTAGGTGGGATTGACACGGGTTAGTAGATATTCGTTTTGTCGCAACTTTCATTCAACAAGTATCAGTAGGCAGTGCGAATTTTAATTAATATTTATGTTTAACTTCTACTTTTCACGCTAGATAAAACAAAACTTGTTTGTCGTCATTGTGTCTAGTGTTGGCTGGTCCACTATGAATTGCAACCAAACAGATCTAGTCCTTTCCAAGCATTTCTGTTTTGCTCTGCTTTTGTTCAGTTCAGTGGGAAAGCAGCATTAACATTAAAAAACAATAAATTTGACATAAAATAAAATATATATAAAAAAAAAATATTTTTAGAGCAAATTCTTATTGCACACAGATATAACCAGATACTAAGAAAAAGGAACAAAAAATTAAGGAAAGGAACTAAAATTAAGAAAAGAAACGAAAATAGTATTAAGGCTAGGGAAAAATGTCAAATTACAAATAAGTCTCTCATGTTTTTACACTTATCTGTCAGATTGTGCGAAATATCTTTATTTTCAATCGTCGTTAGAATGTCTTTTTCGGAAGACATTAGGATGAAAGCCTCCAAATGATCTTGAGATAGACAGCTTCATACTCTATTTAAAATAAATTTTAATTTAGAAAAGGCTCTTTCGCATGCAACTTTTGAAATAGGCAGGGTTAATAAATATTTGTATGCTTTTTCTAGATCAGGGTATGCCTCAGCATATAAATTATATTTTTGCAGGACATAGTAACGACAAATTATACATTCTTTGCAGAATCTGTGCTGTCGATCTCCGTTTCATTCTTCAACGTCATCCTGTTCAACTTCTTTTTTGGTATACTACTCTGGTAATGCTGATGACAACTTATTCCATTTGGAACCGAAATCTAACAGCTCCATTTTCAGATTATCCTGCGCCACTTCAGGATAAAATTTGGTCAGCTTTTCACAGACTTTTGGCAGAATATTTGTTGATAGATTAGGAAGGCTAGGGAAACTCGAGGGGTGAAAGCATTCAAAGTCCTGGTACAACTCCTTGTGATTTGCGACTCTGAACTCTAAGACACTGACAACTTTGTCCATAGTCATATCAAAAACATCTATTCTAAATTTGTCAGGTGGATGTTGTGGTGCTTTGTCCTCGCAACTTCCGTCGTGAAATCGTTTTTTCTGTCGTCTCTTCTGAGTACACATCACTTTTTTAACTTCTAGCGGGATGTCATTTTCAACGAATTGTTCGTTTACCTTATGTATAAACGCCTCGGTCTCTTCGGAAATATTATTAAATTCTCTGGACAAATTCTTCAGAGACTGTAAAGTAGCTTCTACCATGCGGTATCCTTGCAAGAAATCCATGCCTGAAGTTTGCAGATACTTAGTGAGAGGGGAAGTAAGCATAAAAATTCTTCTAAATAACGTTGCGGTAATAATTGTCTGACACTACAAGAAACCATCAAGAAGACTTTATTTGACATAACTCTACGAAGACCCCGTTATTTTTTACCAAAAAATTTAAATAGTGCCTTGTCTTTGGCCCACCATCTGGTCTCTCCGATATTATTTAAAAAAACTTCTTGTTGATGCTGTTTTCCATACATTCATTCTTAAATATGAGTCTCTAACAAAGACTTCTGCTCTATTTATGAGTCCAAACAAAGAAATAACTGGAACTGTTAGTTTTGTCACATCACCTATTACCGAATTTAGCACATGCGCATACCACCAAACATGGGTTTGACCAGGAGAGTTTTTTGACAGCCATGTTTACCCCTATGAGGGGTGGTACGACCCCCAACCCCCGAAACACCTTTCCTACAAAGCTTTTCTCCTATATTTTTGTACTCTAAGCCCATTAGAAAGAACCCCAATATTCTACAGCCCTCCCACACAGAGTTAGGTGAATATTCCGACAACAAAATTTACCGCCGAGGACGCTCAAATCTGCAAATTACCATTAATCGAAATAAAATATAGCCTATAATACCCATGCATGCTTAATTACAAGAGTGAATTCTTATTTTTTTTTTATTGGGCTTAGAGATCCTGAGCTTACCCCTGCGAATTATTGCAGCTCCTGATATTGTCTTAATTTTTTTTTAAATTTCCGTTAATCAGCTCCCATTTCTACCCTGCACTTTCCCCGCCCCTATTCATCCACCTATCTTGTTCGTCCTGAGCTCGCATTTTTTTTGATACCACATACATTCTCCTTCTATTCTCCATTCTCTCGTTATCCCGGAAAAACTCGAGAAAATCTGCCCTCCTACATCCCTCAAAAACTACCCCTAGGAAACAGAAATTTCTATTTATTTCGACAGTAGAAGGTAATAGACAGATGTACCTCAAATATGAAAAAAAATCCAACCCTCTACAACAAAAATTGATACCCTTAATCGTCCCAGGCGATTCGCACTTTTTCACATTTTTTACGTTTTCCCCAATTCTCCAACCTGTTAATGAATTGAGAAAGGAGAATTAGGGAATTAGGAATTCTAAGAAAACGAAATTCTCATCTCCCAAATTCCCAAATTCTCCGTGTTGTGAATCCGGCCCGTGGGTTTTGGCTTTTTTTAATTCATCAGAAATTTTTCTCTTCATGAGGTTTAATATTGCCGTTATTATTATATTAGCAGTTGACTTTGACAAAAAAGTAATTAAATTACCTCTGCCTTTTGAATGACCTACCCTTACAAGACATTTTTGGCTTTGTTTGGCAACTTCTTCAACATGTTTTTGCAATAAAAGATCAAATTTTGAAATAAGCAAGACAATTTCTAAAAAACTCCCGAGATCAATATTTTCATGTAATAAGGAATATGCTGCTTCATTTTGGCAATCACCCCGTTTTCCAATTAATTTTTTGGTTTCAATCACTCTTTCAAGTACCTGTCTGTTGTTTTCAATTTTTGCTCTTCTTTCTGCAGCAGCAGTTGAAAACAATAAACTATGCACGTCTTTATTTTTCTTATGTAGTAGGTAAGCTTCATGGCTGACTGTATGTGCCTTGGTGGATTCACGCTCTTCTAGCCTTGTGTATATATGTTTTACAGAATAATTGATACCAGGAGCAACGGTATTTATCTCAGTGTCGTTAGAGAACGCTAAGCACACCCAACAATGAAACATCTTTGTAGAGCTATTGAAACTTACCCACGTTCTTCTTGAGCCACATTTTCTCGAATATATTAATTTGGAATTATAGTTACTTTGAAAGCTGTCAATTGGTTGTAGTGGGTGAAGCTTCAAAAATATTTCTAGCTCGTTGTTGCTGGATGGTTTAGTGAAGCATAATGCCTGGTCTTTCTTTTCATCTTTTATATCTTCTCTTTCGTTGTTTCTGCTACTCGAATAATCTTCAATGGAATCTAATACTATTATGTTTTCCTCACCACTTTCGACCGGAATAAAACCAGTTTCCGCCTGAAAAGCATCATCATTTTGGTTTCAAGTTCTTCATTATTTTTGATATTTTGGGAATCCTCCGATTTATCTGTTTTCGCAGTAAGCAAATCCGATATTCTATGGCAACTCTCCGCGCTCTTTTTAAAAGTTTTTTCGTTTCTCTCTTTCCTTTTCTGCTCCACATTTCCTCTTTGAAGTTTTGACTTTATCGTAATTTTCTTTACTAGTATCACTCATCTTCGATATTCCACTAAAGCCTGTCAAAAATAAAGATATGTTGAAATGCCAGACACAGTATCAGCGGGCTGTAACATAGCATTTTCAAATTAAATGAAACCATTTACGAATTGAACGAAATTACTTTTATATTAAATGAAACTCTTTTCGCATAAAATGAAACTTTCTTCGTGTTTCAAATGAAATGAAACTTCAGGAAAAAAAATCGAATTTAATTTCATCGTTAACATATTGGTTAATTTTATAGTCACCGTTATAAAATGTAATGAGATTTGATGTGCGGTTCAGTTTTAGTCAAGTATGTCTCACTTAATTACTCTCATCCAGTTAGCAAGGTAAAGTAAACAAGCGCTTTTTGGGCCATTATTCTTGGATATTAATTGAAAAGCGTTTCTTCTTTCAACATTTCCAGGTGATGAAATGAGAAAAACTGGCTAAAACCACCTGAATTTTATTACACTTCAAAACTAAAACTGTAAAAGAAATTACTCTGGTAGAAAAAATGAAATATATAATTAAGTTAATTGTGCTTTTATTCGCTGAGGTTTGATTTGATTTCATTTAAAAAAAGTTAAATTCCATTTGAAAAAGTTTCAGTCCATGCGAAGAAAGTTTCACTCCTTGCGAAAAAGTTTGCGTTTAATTTAAAAATAGTTTCGTTCAATGAAAATGGTTTTATTTAATCCAAAAATATAATGCAAGTGACAGACGACTACTTACTTGGTTCTAAAATATTTTTGAATGATTGAAAACAAGAATTAAACGTAAACACCTCGGTAAACACTCTTTATAATTATTGAAAATTCACTGTATGCAGAGAACAGCCTATCATGTTCTTTATAGTGATATTGAGAATGGCCGTATATCGCATGGCAGTCAGAGAATTTAGCGGGAAACACAATGCGACGGTCATCACCATTTATTAGCTCAGATTCCGCTCTATTCCTATTATAATGAAACAATGCCCCACGCATTAGATGTGTTGCGTTGAACAATATACAATGCATACAGAATTACAGACAGAGTTGCCAACTCTTGGCTACGCTTTGTGGCTAAAATCTACTTAAAGATTGGCGAAAAGTGGCTAAATTTAAAGAATTTGTGAATTTTCAATGGTAGCGTGTCAACAAATTTGCACTCATTTTAGAATAACTTGACTGCTCCTTCATGAATTCTGGTAGCTGACCTGCACGCACTATACTCTCACACTATGTTATATATTCTAAATACTGGGCAGTTGCAATATTTCATTCGACTTGAGTTTCTGCATGTAGGTATATGCAGATTCGGTCGATTTGAACACCAGTTTATTCACATGTATGCACAATAACATTTTATGCTCTTTGAAACTTAACTTAACTCAACCCAGCATTTAACGTCGTGGAAAAAATTACTAAAAGCCTAGAAAGTACACCTCGGTAGATATAGCAACACTTCGAAATCCTTGTTGAAAATACATTTTACTTGCGTTTTTTAAAATAAAAATTATTTCGATGTTAAATTCTTTTTTAAAAAAAGCCAATGCTTTCGAAGCCACGTGATCCCAGATTTGGCATCTATAATGGCATCGTGGTATTTGGCAGCGGGGAAGTTCTATGTATCTTCAACTCATAACTCTGCTCCCACCGCAGCAGCCGTAGTGTTCGACCAGAGTACATGGTAAATAAATGTGGTCGCGATTAATCCGGAGACGACCGGCCCATCGGACTAGCGCCCGATCACCCGTACCTAGGGCTGCCATCTGTAAAATCATTAAACTAGGACAACAAGTTCGAAAGCCCTGGACATTTTAGCTTGAAACCCAGATATTGTTGCCAAATAATTTTCTGTTTTACTTACTAATGAAATAGGTTGAAATGTTGAAATTGTTATGCATAGCGTCTTTTTTTATTTCTTAATTATAAAATTAGTCAGTTTACAAAAAACCGTATTATAAAACGATGTGAATGAACTAAATTAAATCTCTCTTACATTTAGGAACATAAATAAATCATCTAAAAACTAGAAATACAATTTTACATTTACATTTGGTGTGCCATATAGCTTTCAAAATGGCTTCATTTCTCGGAAAGGTAAAGCTACATGGCGAGAGACTTTAACTTCAGGAGACCACTTTCTCGATCTCTGGACACCCAGAGACCCATGCATACACTTTGGAGATGCAAAAAATTTCTACAGATACCAGATTACTAGAAATTTTTTTGTTCTCCGGCTCCGGTATCTTGTCGTGCGTTTCAAATCAATCGGGTTTCCATGTTCGGTCTCTAGTCTTCGAAGTTTGCTCATTTTTCGTCTCTAGATTTCCGGAGACTATTGTGTGTTCTGCTGTTCAGTTAACTGTGAAGTGAGTTTGACAAGGTTTTTTGTTAATTTTTATTTAATTTATCATAGGGTAATTTCATCGAAAATCACAAAATTTACACTTTCCCAACGTTCTTCTTTTGCTGACAGGTAAGTTTTTTTGTCGTGCGTTGAATACTGCCTGAATTACACTAAATTTAAACTAACTTTGGAACCCTTAAAATTTTCTAATTTTTGGTATGTGTAGTTACTACACACACATACTTGCAGTTATATTAAAGAAATGATAGCTTTCAATCCAAATACCTATCATAGAGGCACGGTCTTTAAATTATTTTAGAGAAAGTTATATAAATAATGCCTTTTATAAGAAAAACAAGTAAAATTGCTAGAATTGGTATAAGACCAATTCTTATGATGCTGTAGATGGATACCCGTACGTAATTTCGCATGGTCACCTATCTGCACAAGTTTGATTTTTGAAGTGGTTTTTCGCATATTTCTAGAACGGTTCGTTGGAAAGTATAAATGATGATGACCAATTTCATAGGATTTCATATTCTGAAGAACTTTTCAGAGCAATGAAAACGTCTAGGACTGATCGTTTTCACAGTATACGTACAAATCTTAAATTTTTATATGGCAACACCAAGCATCCGTTGCCCAATTTAGTCCATTTTTGAAATTATATTTACTATTTTCATGAAAACACTGTGTACAAAATTTCAGTTCTCTACGTTGACGCGCTCTCAGGCAGTGTGCAAATATACAGTAAAAAACGATATTTCTGTATGGCAACCCTAGGAAAGTGTTACCCGATTTGTCACATTTTCGACCGTAAATTTACATTTTTTTTAAAGCCGTGTGCAAATTTTCAGCTCTTTAAATATACGCGTTCCCAAGCTATCGTGCGGACAGACTCTCGGACGGCCGGACAGACGAACAGGCGGAAGTCTCAAGTTGGGATAGTAATGGCTTTAAAGAAGAGAAATTTTTTCTTCAATAGGGGGCTGGTTATTTTCGAAAACAAAACAAAAACAAAAAATCACACTTTGTTGTGTTGCCCTCTATCCCGTAAAATTTTTGCATACATTTTTTTAAAGCTTTTTCACTTTCTTTCTAACAATGTAGTACATAAAACAAACACAGGTACACAAGGCAAGTTACAAAAGAAATTGTCGTACTGCTAGCTTCGTTACTGAGCTGCGACTGGCTGGGGACCAGAAGAGAGAACTTGAGTGAGGGTCGAGTCGGTCTGACTGTCGGTATTATCAACTACACCGTACATACACAAAAATAAAATTTTTATTTAATTGGTTTCCAAAATTTTAAAATCCGGACAGTATAGAAAACCCCGCCCGGACTCTCCCCGGACGCCAACCAAACTAGGACAAATCCTGGGAAACCCAGACGGATGGCAGCCGTACCCGTAGCGCCAGTCCGGCTCTGCCTGTACCGGATATTTCAATTCACTCTTACCGAAGTTGTTGATGCTTTGTCCTCTCCAAATCTATTTTCAAATTGCCGAGGTGCTCCGTGACATTTTGAACATTTTGTTGTACTTCCGACACTTTTTGCTGTACTTCCGTCACTTCCTGCTTGATTCCTTCAATTTTCAAATTTTGTTCGTCTAATGAATTTTTCAGAAAATTCTTCTGTTACTCCAAACAAGTTTCGTTCATCCCACTTGGCTTCCAGTGATTTCATCTGATCATCCAAACGGAAATCCAAAGATTTCTTTTGTTCTTTAAAAGCATTCTTCATCTGTAGGGCTGAAAGCTCAATTTTGGTCATTAAAGTACCGAAAAGCTGTTCTATGTTCATTGCAGGCTCTTCTTCAGCTTTAGATTCTTTTTCGAAAACAAATGTCTCAGGATTCTTTTGTTCCTCTATCAAAGCTTGTCAAAGTCGATCGACTAGTACCTACATTCTTTAGACCTGTCGTTTGCAATGACCGCTTCCCGAACTGCACTTTAAATTTCTGTATGCAAAGCTCCTCTATTTTGCATCCCATTACTTTAGAAATTCACTCACAGTTTAATATAAAATTATCCTTCGGAACTTTCACTTAAAGAAGGAAAGCTTAACACGATTTCACAAAATTAATGACTCTTTGAATTTTAAAGTCAAATGCCTTAAGTTTATTTCGCGAATTTATTTCACATCTGACACCAGTTGTGACGTGCGTGACCGCAGTTCGTTATTTAAAACACAATATTTCAGATATAATTCAAAAGTTCTTTCTTTATTTAACATTAGTGTTTACTCTCACAAATTCACAAACAATTATCGAATCAACTTTTTAGTTATCGCTAGTACTGTACTTCTAATTATCACATTCCAAATAGTTTACTACGTTCACTTCACTGTTTGAAATAATACTCGCCTCGTGAGATACTTGCATCATGCCTGAGGAATTAATTAATGTGAGAAACGTGGAAAATGTGGGAATGAAATGGAAGAGATCATTGAAAGCTATCAGCCGAAAGAAGATCTGAAGAAACTTCGAGTATATCTGCTCGGTATTAAGTTCAGCATTGTTACAGACTGTGCGACTTTTAAATAATAAATAGCAGGGTGGGCAGTACTTTTACAGGAGAAGGACTATAAACTAGAGCATAGTCCTGGAAGTAGACGTATGCACTGAGCCGCAATCCAGTCTTAAGGAATGATTTTGTGGCAATTAATTATAAGCACACAAAGCTATTTATGTTAGTTAGATCAAATCTGCAAATGTGAGAACATTTCACTCTTCGTCATTAAAAGAAGGAAATATAATAGCTGAAACAGTATCTGTTGTCGATTTAAACTATATAGCAAGTCCTGAAGAGTTTGTGTAGAACCATTAAAAATAATATTTCACAGTATGAAGTTACCGATTTATTAGCATGCTTGGAGGCATATGTAGTACATAGCTCATTTCTCCTGGGCGATTTTTATTTTAGGTGGAATGATAATGAAATGATGAGACAGTTCAGGTAATCTCCAAACATGTTCTCCCCCTACCTCTCTCCCGGGGACCTCTTAGGCTGTACGTTGAATAGGCTCACTTCTCCGCGTTTTACAGGTCATCACAGGGACACTGTAAAAAATATTGCTCACAGGGTGAATGGGGCACGATTTGAAGGCACTATGTACATCTTCAATGGAAGTAAAGGTAAGTGGTTTAAGGGTCCCTTCAGGACCGGTTGGTGTGCTTGGTTTTTTTTTGCAGGCACGATATTTTTTTTATGTGGATTGTGACAGCATGCAGGTATTTGGTAAACCCACCTCACAACTCTACCACAGTAGCCGAGGTGCTAGCGTGCCGCCCTGGTTCAATGCTGTTCACAAAGTGAGCTGTCAGCTCAGTCTGACAGAGTGAACATAACGTTCTAGTATACTTACTCCTATTCTACCATAAAACCTTTTAACATCCGAACTATATGAGAACTAAATCCGTAATGAGTAACCTTTACCACTAATTATTTGCATACCAAACAACTCTTTCTGTTTGTGATGTATTATTTACTACTTTGATTTACCGTTCTAAAATCCACAAAATGTAAGAAATTAATCCGCAAAAATGATTTAGCGGACTTATATTTCCTATATAATTTTGCGGACTTATTTCATATGTACTAAGTCCGCAAAACTTAATTTTGCGGCCTTATTTAATTTTTTGAGTATCGAGTTGATTTGTTCTCATGGAGCCGTAAAATCATCAGTAAAATTTTTGCTGGCGATTTTACCAACGTTAAAATTTGTGTGAAAATATCACATTTTGCTCGAACTCGATACTAGGCTTAACGTCAAATTCGCAAAGTTACTTCAAAACAATTACGAAGTCACTAATAGCGTGTTCTTCTGAACACACGCAATATTTTGCTTTTAAGATTTGCATTCGCATCGATTTCATTTGAAACTGTTTGCAGGAATGAGGCGCGGTAGAACTTAACTTATATAAAATAAACTATTTACGGGAAAAAATCTAACAATTTTGAGTTCCTGAATGAAATTACCTTAATGTTCATTCTCGTGTTAAAATAAACCTGTAGTAATAAATTTTATTTAAGTTACCGGGGTCTCAATCTAAATGTTACAAAAGTAATTATTACATAACAAATTTAGAAAAATACCTCCGGTACCATTTACAGATATGTCTGAAAAACCTATGTATGTCCGAAAAATAATAAAAATTGTTGTTCATATTGAAAAGTTTTTAAGAGCGCAAGGGAAAAAACACGGTGTTTTTAGGTTTATTATTAAAAACAGGAAACGCAACACCTTCTTCAAAAATCTAAGCTCGGCTGCATTTTAAACGAAGAATTTCTAATATTTTGCCGAATGTATATCATAAAAGTTGTGGAAAATAAAAGGAGAGAACAAAATGCTTACATTTATTCAGCCATCGAGATTTCCTCAAAATATTAAATATATTGCGAAGACTACTTAATGGTGTAATTTTAAAAAATACATGGACGCGAAATTATTATGCGATTTTTTTTTCGTACAATTTAAGTCTAAACAATACTTTATTGAATTAAAAAAAAACAAAGGCGATATCTAGAGTCATCACTTTGAAAAATAGTTAACCCGCACATATAGCGACTTCCACATCCCTCGCTTTAATTATGTTTACACGATCATCTGATTACTCTGATGGCTAATTTACATTACTCGAATATGCGATTTTTCTGACAAAGTGAGTGAGAGGGTCTTATTACTTTGCACTGTTAGAAAAAAAAGAAGAGGTGATCGACTGTCAAATCATTATTTCCCACTCTTTTATAGCAAAATGTCACATTTGGCATTTCATCAATTTATCAGTTTAAACAATTAGTCAGACGTTAAAAATTTTTACCAGCGAACAAAATTGAAAATTGAATTTACTGATAACCAGCGAGAAGACTAACTAAAGTATTCTAAAGAACGTCAAGCAGTCGATTGCTTTTTCTTACATCATCAGTTTGACTTTTCTCAGCAAGTTGTAATTAGCAGCCAGTAAAAAGTTTCTTATAATATGTGTTCACTTTTCTGAACACATTTCAAGAGTGTTAAGTCACTTTAACATCGAAACTCAAAACCGATAAGTTCTACACCGAAAATTCGCTCAAAACAATTTTTCCGGTTAAATAGAAGTAAAATTTAATTATTACAAAAGTTGTATGATGAGCACTCATACAAAAAAGCGCATTTTAATTTTACTTCGAAATCCCTATCCATATTATAAGTGGAATGTATAATTTTCAATGTAAACACAAAAGCGAGGTTTAGTACGACCGAAAGAAATTTTCGCACCGAAACGTTCCACATGTGGAAACTGAAAAGAAATTGAGAGATGCAACCGAAATTTCGTTTTTCGGCCGAAAAAAGATAAAAGTTGTGTTTTTCTTAAAAATCTGAGATAAATATACTATTTTATTAGTAAAGTTATTAGTTTATCCTATTTTTCATGATTCCATTGGAGCAAATATTTTGTTTTAAAGTGGAATAAATTGAGTATTTCGGTATACAATTTGGTTTTCGGTTTTGATGTGAAAGTACCCTTAAGGCACTTTCACATCAAACACAAGAATCGAAAAAATGTAAACCGAAAAACTCAATTTATTCCACTTTAAAACAAGATTTTTGCTCCAATGGTTAATAAAATCATCGGAAATAGGATAAACTAATAATTTTACTAATAAAATAGTATATTTATCTTAGAATTTTTAAGAAAACACAAATTTTATGATTACGAATTTTTCCGCCGAAAAAGTTTTTCGGCCGATAAAACATAAAAGTTGTGTTTTTGTTCAAAATCTGAAATAAATATAACTATTTTCTCAGTAAAATTCTTAGTTTATCATGTTTCTCTGGATTTTATCAATCATTGTAACAAAAATCTTGTTTTAAAGTGGAGTAAATTGAGTTTTTCGGTTTACATTTTACATTTTTACAGTTTACATTTTTCTGTTCTTGTTTTTGATGTGAAAGTGCCTTTAAAGTACAACAGGGAACTGATCTCGTTCGAAAGAGTTATTCCATTTGGATTTTACTGCATTGTTCTACATAACTGTAGTTGCAAGTATTTCTGATATGAATGACAGAGTTAACACAGTTGTTTACTAAAAAACAATTTGCGATATAATGAGATCAGGTTATTGATAACCGGCAAATATTGGTTGCAGTTTGTAACATTCCGCCCGCCTCGTCTAAGGACGAAACGTGTGAATTCCTCCGCCCGCCAGGAGATCATGTGGTAGATGACTTGTAAGTCATGAGATGAACGTGTAGACAATTGATGAATTTAAATTACAGAGTCATTTAGTGGTAGCAGACAAATTTTTGTAATTGGTCGTTTGCTGTAGGTATCTTGATGTTTGATTGTGACTACACGGTTGTGTCATTAGGATCATCACTTATGGGTTGACGTGGCCTCGAACTTAGGCACGCTTCAATTTGTGCCAATAGCGTAAGCATTTCTTCAATTGTTATAATGTGTTCTCCTATTGTCCTTCTAAGATGATGTTTGATGAATTTAACTCCTCCTCCGCGATGTGGAGCTACAGGAGGAATGAAGCACCGCTTCGTGTTATCGTTGGCAAGTAACTCACCAATTGATTGTAAGTTACTTGACGAAAGTTGGCTGCCAATTCTTTATTAGCTGTACATAATTTGTAGCATTGTAGCTATAAATATGGGAGAAGTGTCCGCGTCTTGAGACAAATCATTTGAATGCGGCGACGAACGCATCGGATGACAGTCCAATTACAAATTCGAGATGAACAGCTCGGGTTACTAAGCAGATAAAAATGGGAACATTTACCTTGAATGTTTTCTGATCCTGCGAAATCCACTCAAGTATTTAGAAATGGTTTAAATGGTGTTAGTCGTTCCCTTGGCAAATCGGCCATGATTTGGTCTTTCGTACTGGCATGAAAACGGTAACATGTAATGCATTTATGAATAATACTTCTCACTTTACTTCATGCGAATGAGATGCAACGTTAATTGTATACATTCGTGGAGGCTGTGATGATGATAGTGATGAACTACTAAATACGTAAACTGGCTGTCCTTGGGCAGAAGGATTGGATGTCTTTCTTTAAATGGTATTAATGAGTTCTCGAGGCGTCCTCCAACGCGGAATATGAGATTGCTGTCACTGACTGGATTCAGTTTGCTTTGCCTTGTTTTTGCTCCTAGTGCGTTGCATGATGTTTTTCTTTTGGTATCATCTCCAGAGGAATCTACCTGTATGACTTTTATCACAAATAGAAGGCTTTGATTTAACTCCAGCGGTCGACGAGGATTTTGAGCAAACCTATGACAGTAAACAGTAAACACGAATCAATCTAGTAAGTGAGGAATATTTCTTTAAATGATCAAAGCTGGATTAGAAATCTGATCAGCAGTATAGGAAAATGTTTCTAATTTCTCATCCATTATAAAAGTATTGCTGTTTTTATAATGAGGTTTTGGCCAATTGCAGGAGGGCTTGGAGAGCCATTTTGGTTCATGCCACCAAAGTGGATGTGCATTGAGTTCAGAACGACCGACGTAGACCCCTAGATGCGCAGTCGGCCGAATTGTCCAATTTAACTTCCTGTGAAGTTTGCTCTAGTCCCGTTTGTTGTACGATAGGTTTCTTGTAACAGATAATTTAGCGTACCTAGGGCTTCAGTGTATGAGCCTATGTTAGCAAAAACATCTTTTACAATAGTCTTCTGAAGCAGCATTATATAGCTGGTCGTGATTATCTTGGAACTCGTTCCAATATGTTTGCTATCTAAGAACGAGTTTGATGTAGTTGAAAGAACCAGAAGTTTCGTTTAAGAATCATGAGTTCGAGGATAAATTTGAGCAAAATATTTTTTATTGTTACGATTGACTTTATAGAAATGAAAATGAAAATAAAAATCAACACAGCTTTCTTTCTTTGTGGTATCAAAACCATGATTAATCATTCACTCATGGAAGAAAATCGAGTGATTTATCATTTTAAAAATTCAGAGCAAATGAAGGGAGAAAGATTGGCATTACTTTCAAACATTATACTAGATAATTTAAGCGATTCAGAAGATGACGAAGTTCATAAGGGCAATCTTTTCCACAATATCTTATTATATTTTTTCTTCTTTTAATTACGATTGTGTTTTTGGACGTAAAATAAACAAATAAAGCATAAAGCTTATGTTTTCTTCGTTCTTTCCATTTTTTGAATTGATTTTCACGAGGCGAGAAATAGGCAATAGTTGAAAGAGAGGGAATCATATATACACTTTATTGCAATAATGCTGTCCCTGTTTCACAACTATTGCTCATTCCTTACTTTTGGCAAAACCTCGCCAAATTGTTTGCTGGGCACTGTAGATGTTTTCACTACCGCTGAGAAGATTCCGTTTGACAGGTGCTACACTTAAATCCCTAATTGGCATGTAAAATAATTAATTACATAAACGAGACTTTTGTAATTAAAAGGATATATTGTCACATAAATGTCAGCAACTATTAATATAATATTTAATTTAATTTTAAATTTCTTCCTTACAAATTTATTGACAAATGTATGCAACAAATGTCAAATGATACAATTTGAGAAAAAGTGAAACGGCAAAATTTCGTGATTTCCGACGTGATTTCATTGAAATTATCACAAAATGAGATGATTTCGATTTAGTTTTTTGTACTGGAAATTACGTGATTTCGAGGGTGATTTCGTCGAAATCATGTGAAAACGCCCTATAAGGAAGAGTAAAGTCGGCTTCTAAAGACCTGTAGGCGCAAAGCTAGCAATGGTAAAGTTCTCGTGTCTCTGTGGTAAACACAAAAGCTTAGCGCCTATCTCCCAGCAATGAAAAATCTGGATTGCTCTTCTTCTACCGCTCGGCCAGAGCAATTTTGTCAGCAAAATTTCATAACAATACATTACCATCAGAGCCCCATTCTTTTTTTAAACCAGGGGGAAACATGTGATACTCAAATTCTTCCTCCAAATTCCTCATTTTCAAATTCCGATGTCTGATAAAACTCTGCCTAAATTTAAAATGTGCGGTCGAAGTTTAATTAAAAAATTTAAATTTAAGAAATTAATTTTTTTATTGGCAACTTGATACCTCAGAATTAATTGTTTTATTGACAACTTGCTTCCAATATTTTTAATTTGTGTGCATGTAAATAATTATATTCGTACAGGTTAGTGGTTATACATATGTATGAGTTTGCTTCCAAAATAGCAAAATTAACTGTCATAATAGGTCTGTTTGCGTACTCAATTTTGGGACAATGCATTGCAATGAATTTGCACGAACTTACCCAATTTCCGTTCCCGTACTTTCTCGTGCACACAAAAGCAGTTTTGCATACGTCACAGCTTCCCTCTCGCATGAATTTACCCGAAGTTTTTAGTTACTGCACAATTTTTTAATTTAATTCAATTTATATAATCAGGTGTACACAAGAGTATTTTTTACTTCTTATAACTAGTACACAAAAATAGTGGTAGCCAACATGTAGAATAATATAATATAAAATAAAATATAAAATAAGACAAATTAATTACTAACTAAAAGTAATCCTATGAAACAAAGAAAATAATAAAGAATGAAAAGAAAATTATGAAAAACTATAAAAATAAAAGTAAAAGATTAAATTTTTTTTAAGAATTTAAAGAACGAAACAATGATAAAAAAGACTAATGAAATTGCTTATGAATTTTGAACAAAATTGTAAATATGTTAAGTTGATTTACTGATTTACCCATGAAGACCTTGCCCCGCTACTACCCAACCAATCCCGGACATACTTTAGTCTAAAAATTCCATTTTTTAATAATCTCCTTGAATTTAACAATCGAACTAGTGCGCTGAAGATTTGTCGGCAGACGATTCCACAAACGCGAAGCTTGAACGAAGTAAGAGTCACTTTGAACAGAATAATGGAAGACAGGAATAAGTAGGTTAAAATGCCGTTCAGAATTTAAGAATCGCAGTTGATTGCTAAGGTACTCTGGCTTGCCTGTGTTGATGATTTTATGGAGAGAGTAATTGCCTTCTCTGACGGTTCCCATTGAGAGAACAACCCAGCAAGTCGTTACTAAGAGACGAGATGTGATCAAACCGTCTAAGTCCATACACAAATCTTACACAGTCATTAAAAGCTATATTCAACCTTCTTAAGCAAATGGAATCCAAGTGTGGAAAAACTAAGCTACCATTCGTAAAATAAGGTAGAAGAAGTGATCTGACCAGCAATAATCTGGTGCCAATTGGCAGAATACTGGCCGATAACCACAGCCGCCGAAGGCCACCATAGATTTTACCTATCATATTACCGATATGGTCACAGCATTTCATATTAGAACCAATTAATACACCAAGATTTTTGACACGTCTAGAAAAAGGCAGAGTTAAATCATTTAAAGTGATAGGTGGGAGATCAGAGAGCATAATATCATTCCGACAAAAGGCAATACACTGTGACTTGAGTGGATTCAGTTATAAATTATTATTAGTAGCCCAACGAAAAACATTTTCCAGGTCAGAATTCATGCGATCTAAGCAATCTTTTAAGAGGCCGATAGGTCTGCTAATTTGAAGCTGCACGTCATCAGCATATAAATGAACATTGTAATTGTCAATAGAATTCGGCAAATCATTTATAAACATACTGAACAATAACGGACCCAGTTTGGAACCTTGTGGTACACCGCAACTTAGAGAACAAGCACTTGATACAAGATCACCAACTTTCACACGTTGAGATCTTCCTGATAGAAAACTACCGATGAGGGCGACGGACGGATTTGAGAAATGAAAGTTAAGCATTAGTTTAGACAGTAATTTTGGATGATTAACTGAGTCAAAAGCTTTAGAGAAGTCGAGTAAAGTTAAGACACATAGATGATTCATGTCAACTTATTTTCTTATGTTAGACGTGACTTCAATCAGTGCCGTTTCGCAACTATGCAAACGACGAAAACCAGATTGGTAAGGACTGAAGAGGTTACGACAATCCAAATATTCAATTATTTGAAGATACAATAGCTTCTCAAGTACTTTGGCCAAGAAACAGAGAATACTTATAGGACGGTAACCAGCTGGTTCCTTTGCTTTTTTAATCTTAGGAACCGGTAAAACTATTGCAGTTTTCCATATAGAGGGGAACTGAGAGGTGGTTAGACATGTGTTAAAAATCCGTAGCAATGGCTCGATAATCCATGGGAGAAGAGGTTTCACAAATCTGGAGGAGACTCCGCCAGGTCCTGTGGCATTGGATCTAATAGCCAAAATAGCATTTATAACTTCATATTCATCCACACATCTAAAGCTAAAATCATCGTCATTATCACTACCCGAATCCAAAGTACGTCGATGGCTTGAAGATGCGTTTTGTGTGGAAGAAGTTTGCAAAGAAGAGAAATGATGGTTGAATAATTCAGGATCAATATCGCTGACGGAAATATCTTTGCCGTATACACCTGCCTTATGTAGGTTAGTCCAAAGATTTCTGGTACACAGATTTGGTGAAAATTTTGCTCCGTAGTACTGCTTCTTGGCTGCACGAATCTTAGTGTTATGGCCCGATATACGGAAGATTCTTCCAGCAGCCAAGGGCATCACAGCGAAATAATCAGCAATTGCTAAACAATAACTTCGCATGGTATTGTTCTGCAACTGTCGGTTGTTTTGCTGATTAGCCCAACAGCTGGCTGCGATGAGCGCTTAGTGGAGAAATCGACGATTGCAATAATAATTCACCTTCGCATGGTAATTATTATGTAAAGCGATTGTTTAGAACTAAGTGACTCAGGTGCTGCAACCTGTAGAACAAACGACAAGGTTCTTGTCGTTTGTTTACATCCGCGTTGTGAGCAAAGAAAGTTTACTTCCGAGTATCGGACATAAAAAGACTAATGACTCGTCTGGCGAGTGCCGTTTTATTATCAGTCATTGTGCTCGCAAGTTTCGGTTCGGTTCAGATTACCTAAGCGCCAGATAGCTTAGGGTAAATTACGATAGGTCAGTTTGTTATAATAAAGAAATAATTTGTGAATAGAAATTCGAGTGTATTTTCATTGCAAAGAAAGGTTATCGCGGTTCATTATTGGATTTTATTTATTCGATTGCTCAGGGTACACAACAATTGGCGCAGCCAGAAAAAAGTTAAAGTGAGTTTTTGTTTAAATTGGGTACAGGTAATGTGAAAGCATTTAATCGTATATTTTATCTTTTGCTTTGTTTGTTTTCTAGGTACAGAATTTTTTTTTTTATTTTCGTGTGATTGGTTTTCATTATCTTAAGCTGTGGTTACATTTTATTTTATTATTATTACTTGGTGAATTCATAGATAATAATTTTATAATAATTGCAGTGGAGTGTAATTAAGTCTCGTTTTCGTAGGGGTGTTAATCGTAGCCGCGGATATATTCAGTTACACAAATACACACACTGGGAGCAAAGCAAATTTAGCTACTCCAAATACACACACTGGGAGCAAAGCTATATTTAGCTACTCCAAACACACACACTGGGAGCAGAGCTAAATTTAGCTACTCCAAACACACACACACCAGGAGCTGAGCTAATTTAGCTACTCCAACCGGTCATACACGTAGGTACATACAACAAACGTGCTAAACAACTTTTCGTATTACGGGGCATGTATATAATTTTTGTGCAAATTTTGTTTAGGGTACAGTGAAAACCGATTTAAGATTTGTTTTGTGTTGTTTTTTTTGTGTAGTTTAAAATAAAAATTTAAAAAATATTGGATTTGTTTTTTGACAATTTTGTTGTTAGACAATAGGAGACTAAGGATAGTAGATAGTAGGTTTAGAAGACTAATCGTTGTTTCGTTTAATGGTCTCGAGTATAGTGACGGTAATTTCAGTTATTTTATATAAGGATCGGAGTTATCGGAAATAGTTTTGGTCAAGAGGTTGAGTCTAGTTGGGTTTACAATAAGGATAGAGTTGTGGGTAATAATCCGCGGCAGCGTATCAATGTCTACATGGTAGTAGCTTTGTTATATACCTTAAATGTCCACAGGTAGGAGCAATATATTAACTAGGGAGGAATTAGCACGCTATCAGGCCCAGGAAAGGGAATTAGAACTGAAAGCACAAGAACTTAAGGAATGCCAGACAATACTACAGAGTTATGAACAGGACTGGCAATACATAGAGCAGCAAATAGCGGGAGAGTTACGGAATAGGTGGACAGAAAAAGAGGCAGAGAAATTACTGGAGGAACTGAATGAGAGTGCTAAAAAAAGTACAAAAGGCGAAGCCTTAGATCTACTGGTGACAGCAGCATTCGAAGTTATCCAGAGCCGTGAAATAGAAGCAGAACAAGCATTGGAGGAAACCCAGAAAGAAAAAAAGGGCTCTCAAAGAATATAGAATCGCTAAAGGTACAGCTAAAGGAGGCCGAGGAAGCTACAGCAGAACTAGAGAAAGAGTTGGGGCTCGATAAATCTTCACAGAGAAGTCCGAATCAAGACAATAATAAAGCGATCACAAGTAAGGGGTTTAAGCCAACGAAATTATTATTCTGGGAACAGCCTAAGGAGCAGAAGCAACATTCAGAAACAGAGCAAAGTAGAAGAAAGAAACAGGAGTTAGCGTCGAGTGGAAAAGAGGGAAGCGAACGAAACCAGATAATTCCAGAGGAAAGAAACATATCCGAGGAGAACAGTCAGCAAGGCAATATGACAGACGTGCACGAAAAGGTAGTGGATCTAGTATCCAAGTATGTGACCATGCTATCCGGTGAAAGATCATCCAGGCTATCGAAGGAGGTATATCGCTTCTTGAGTTGTAGTAAAGAACTACACGATCGTCTGATAGAAGAAGAGGAGAAGATCTTCATCAGGTGTAAAAAGTATCGCTTATCGGACGACGCGTACTACTTGGTAAATTCGCAAGAGCCAAAAGTTTTTGATTCCTTGCAGCAAGTAATCAAATCAGCTTACATGCCTAAGAAATCTTTTAGTGAATTGCGAACAGAAATGCTGGAATGCAGGCAGAGGTCCGGCGAAGATATCAGGGAGTTAGCAGACCGGATGAAAGAATTGCTCGATCTGATAAAAGCGGCGGTCTCGGCAAAATACCCAGGAGGAGATAGAGGTCTGACTGCAGAGCTGGAGGCAGATGCCGTAACGACATTCAAAGCAGGCGTTAGGCTTAAACCGACTCAAGTATACCTTACGGGTCGGAAATTTGAATCACTAGAAGGGGTACAGGAGGAAGCTACCTATTACGAAAAGGTTGCTCAAAGGCTGCAAGTAAGGGTTCCAGAAGAGGTACAGGAGGGCTGGAGGACCAATACTATAAGGACACAGAACAGATGGAGAACCGATGAGACTAGCTGCGATAGATCCCCACAACCTAGACGAGATATTTATCCTACTGCTAAGCTAGCATCGCCCACAAGCTATCAAGGACCACCAGCGAAGGCAGCCCCCCCCCCAGGATCATTCATTGTTTCAAATCCGGTCAGCCTGGGCACATGGCTAAAGAATGCCAGTGGGGACTCCTTACTGCACTAAGTGCAACAACTACGGACATGGTACACTCAGTTGCAAGAGGCAAAATGTTAGGTTCGCAGATGCATCCGTCAATATTCCTAATTTCCAACCGGGGACAGAGGTTCTGTTCTGTCAGTTCTGAAAAACCTCCGATCACTGCACCACAAACTGTCTTAAAAAATACCTAGCGCAGCATGGAGGGCAACAGTTGGGAAACGGGGAGCGGCAGCTGGGGAGCTTTCCCCCAGCTGCCTTCCACTAACGGTCTTGACGAGGGTAGACGTATCTGGAGTAGGAACCAATGAAATGGAATTAAGTCTAATGAATAACTGTATCATCAAGGTCGAAGCCGAGATAGGTTTATAAGGTAAGTTATCATTTGTAGTAGACACGGGATCTACATGCAATTTAGTTAAGATAAATCGGGTTAGAAAAGATACACCAGTGCAAACGCAGAAGAAAATAATAGTTGGCGGCTTGTTTGGAGCTCTAAGAAGCTCAATAGGGACTTGCGAAGCCAAGATGCTCGTGGGAAATAAGGTGCAGACTTGTGAGTTCAAGACAATCCCGTAAACGGACTCGATACCTGTGGACGGCATATTGGGAATGGCATTTTTAAGAGACAAGGCTACAATTGACTGTGTCAATAAGAAACTGGCAATACAAGGAACAAACGAGCACAAGACGAAACTCCCTCTTTTTCGAAACATTACAGGTCATTACATTAGCAAGGGAAAAATGCCTTCAGGAAAAGGTGTACAAGCCAGAAATATTGGAGATCAAGGAAACTCCCCCAAGTAAAGTGAAACAAAGAATAGTGGATCGAATCGCCGCCTTGAAGAATATTATAACCAGTGTGGAAACAGCGTCAAATAATATAAGCAAATACCTAGGCTCTCGAGAACAGTCTCAGAAAGCGAGAAAATTCGAGATAAGACGAATATCCAAGAAGATTAGGAATATACCCGTAGCGGAAAGTCCAGGGCTCCAGCAATGGCCAGAATGTGCCCTGGCTTCAGCACATAGAATAGAGATAAAAACAAAGAAAGAAGTAGGGGCAAGATGGCCAGAGGAGATGTGGCGCCAACCACAGGGAAACGAAATAAAGGAATGGGATAAGGAAGCGGACTATCCGCTGACGGCGGTCGAAATTCAATCTCTCCCGACCACTAACGGTGCAGAAGCTTCAGGTGGTGAAAGACCTTCCTGCAGTGATAGCACAAAAGCAAGGTAGCACGCGTTTAAGATCACAGGTACACAGCAAGCGGCAATGCGCTTACAGCCAAGAACAGAACAACTGGTAAAAATTCAGGTAGAAAGTAACGATGAACTGGTTTGTATGGCGGAAGAAATTAGTCCGGGGGTATACTGCGGCAATACTATTATTAGACCAAAGACTGGCCAGGCATATGTAGGTATCGTTAACGCCAGGACGGAGCCAGTTGAAATTGTTACTTTTAGACCTCAGCTGGAAAAGTTAGATAGGTTTCTGGTGAAGCCAATGAAGAAGGAGCCAGGTATACTAAAAATAAATCAGCAACGGCTTAAGTTGATGAAACAGTCTGTGAGGCTGGGCGAAGGGCTGAATACGGAAGAGAAAGAGGCAGTAATGCAAATCTGTTACGAATACAGCGATATCTTTCACTTGTCTGGAGATAAGTTAACATATACTCCAACAAAAATGTTCAAACTTCCCTTGATGGCTAATACCGGGCCTATAAATAAAAACCAATACAGAATGCCTGAAGCCCACAGAGAGGAATGCCAGGATCAACTTAAAAAGCTGTTAGAGGAAGACATCATTGAGCACAGCAATAGCCCCTTCAATTTTCCATTGCTATTAATACCGAAAAAAGGAACCGACGAAGCAGGCAAGCGAAAGTATAGACTGTGCGTGGACTTTCGAGAGCTTAACAAAGTCTGATCAACTTTTCTTATCCACTACCACGTATTGAGGATATCCTGGACAGGCTGGGTCATTCTAGGTACTTTACTACCTTAGATCTTGCCAATGGTTATCATCAGGTGTTGGTGGACCCAGCAGATCGCGAAAGGACTGCTTTTAGCACAAATTTCAGCCACCTCTATTACAAGAGATTACCATTCGGTTTAAAAACAGCGCCTCCATTCTTTCAATCTTTATTAAACGGGATATTAACAGGCCTTCAGGGGATTAAATGCTTTGTGTACCTTGACGACGTAGTAATATTTGCGAAAAATTTGGATGAGCATAATGAAAAGCTACGGGAAGTATTTCAACGTTTTAGGGAACATAACTTGAAACTGCAACCTACAAAATGTCAATTCCTGAAAAAGGAGGTAGTATACCTTGGGCATGTTTGCTCAGAGAAGGGTGTGCAACCTGACAAACGGTTAGTAGAAGTGGTACAAAACTTCCCACGACTAAAAACAGTGAGACAGGTCCAGTCTTTCTTGGGGCTGGCAAATTACTACCGTAAATTCGTTCCTAATTTTTCAAAGATTTTGGCTCCAATTAATAACCTTTTGAGGAAAAAGGTGAAGTTCAATTGGGGGCCAGAATGTGAGAATTCCTTTAAGGTGATTAAAGATGCTCTAACATCACCACCAGTATTAACTTACCCGAATTTTGATAAGGAATTCACAGTCATCACGGATGCAAGTGGGGAGTCACTCGGAGCGGTCTTGGAACAACAAGGTCGGCCGGTGAGTTATGCCAGCCGCACGTTGAACCAAGCCGAAAAAAATTACTCAACCACGGAACGGGAATTGCTAGCCATTGTATGGGCAGTACGTAATTATAAATGCTACCTACTTGGAAGGCATTTTAAAGTCATAACCGACCATCAACCTCTCCGAGGAATTTTTAAGGTTAAGGACACCACATCTCGCATGGTGAGGTTCCACCAAAAACTGTCGGAGTATGATTTTGAGATTGTCTACAAGAAGGGAAAAGAAAATGGCAATGCAGACGCACTTAGCAGAATCCCTTCGGAAACTCTGGAAAGCGTAAAGCGTTTCTTTCATTGGAGGGGAATGAAGAATGATATCTCTAAACATGTTCGGCGCTGTGCAAAATGTCAAAGAAATAAACATTCTAAGACCAATAAAATGCCATTGGTAATAACAGAAATTTCGGAGAAGCCTTTCGATAAAGTATACGATGATCTGGTTGGCCCGCTGCCAACAAGTCACAACGGAAATAAGTATATTCTGTCCATGATGGATGATCTCACTAGGTTCGTCGATTTTGTAGCAATACCAGATCAAGAGGCGAATACCGTGGCCCAGGCCTTATTTGAACAAATACTTAGTAGATACACATTACCCAAGGAGCTTGTAACAGATCAGGGTGCAAATTTTACGGGCGAAGTCATGAAAGCATTGTGCAAATTACTGAAGATTAAGAAACTGCGAACTACCGCTTATCATCCTCAGTAAAATGCAGTAGAAAGACAGCATTCGACACTTGCCAATTATCTGAGGAGTTTTGTCGATGATGAACCTAGAAGCTGGGACGAATTTTTGAGGACGTCAGCGCATGCTTATAATAACACAATGCATATGGGTACTAAACTAACGCCAATGGAAACCTTGTTCGGGTTTATATCCGAAGTTCCTAGTACTTTGCAACGTAAAGCAGAGCCAGTGTACAATGCCGACAGGTATCGTGCAGTGCTGCGGTTTAAATTACAGAGAACTTTCGAAATAGCTCGGAAGAATTTACAGAAAAGTAAACTCACTGCAAAAAGGTACTATGACAGATCAACTAGGATAGAACCTCTCCATGTAGGAGACGAGTTTTTGGTCAAAGACTTAGCGCGGACTGGAAAACTAACATCAATTTTTAAGGGACCCTACGAGATAATATACATACACAACCCAGAGAATATAACAATACTCCAGGGCAGAAAACTCAAGCGGGTACACGCGAGTCGCTTGAAAAAATTTCAAGAATAATTTTAATTTCAATTTCCTTTTAATTTGACATCCAATTTGCTTTTATTGCTGACTAATCAATTTATATTTTCCAGAAATAATATCCCACAAACCCAGAGACGCAATAGGAACTTATGGCCGCAGCAGTTTTTGTTTCTATCGGTCTAGGTTGAGCCAATACCAGCACGAGAAGCTTTTTGTGTTGTTAGGAGAAGAAAAGGCGAAAGAGGTGGAATAAGTAAAAAAAAAAAATAGCAGGTAAAGAGGTCCTGGGAAAATATATGTATACCTAAGAATTAGTAGCATTCACATACAATAATAAAAAAAAAGAATATATATAAAAATATAAAATATGAAATAATATAATAACACGCCTTGCGAATAAGAGAATAAGATAAGGAGGTTGCCAGTAGTTTACAGTAGAGATAAGCTTCAGTAGTAATCGGGAACTCCAACACCATGAAGACGATAATTGTGGTAACCTTGGCATCTATAGCATCGTAAATGCAGAGAATGTGGGTTACACCATACAGCCGATAGCAGACTCTGGACTACTATTTGAACAAATAGGGAAGGTCAACTTTTATACCAAGCATTGGACCATCTTGTCGAAACTAGAGGTACCTGATTTATCGAAGGAGCTTGTATTCGCCAACAACTGCAGCAATCTCATCACGCGACTATGTGCCGAGATCAGTCATTCCGGAATAGTCAAATGCGAGGTAGCAGCAGGAAGAAGAGACAGTTCGTCGCAAAAAACGTTCCTTCTTTGATGGAATAGGTTCAATGTTCAGGACCCTGTTCGGAACGATGGATCACGCAGATTCAGAGGAGATACGTGCATCATTTGACGAGATAAATGGAAAAGAGAACCGAACGTTTAACCTCCTCAAAGAACAGACTACTGTAGTAAAATCAGCCCTGCACCTATTTAACGTATCGCGGGTTCAAGCGGCAGTAGAACGAGAGGAATTGAAAAATAATGAAAGCGAAGAGCTAACCGCATTACAGCTGAGACTAGAGCTGAACGAAATCATTACAATGATGATTCTCCAACTACGAGAAATCAGTGACTCTTTAGATACTTTATGAGATATGCTGGTCTCACTAAGCATGGGAAAGCTACACCCACTAATAATCCATGCTAAGGAGATAACAGAAATCATGCGTAATACCACCCGACAGTTGGACCTGGATGAGAGATTTCAAAATTTTCAAATTCTAAACCAGATTGCGAAGGTAGAAGCTCTGCAAATAAATCAGCAAATATTGGTTAAAATTGAGATTCCTCAACCTCAACGAACGTCATTTGGTCTACATAAAGTATATACAATACCGGCAGCAGTAGGTGAGGAAGGCTTTCACATTTATGAACTTGACGCTGAATTCGTGGCAGAAAACAACCACGAGCGGCAATATGTGCTGCTGAGTCATCCGCAACATAAAAAATGCCAAAAGATCTTGACCAGCGCGGACAATCCACAACTACTGTGCCCAAAGTTGGGTCCAACAATCACGGCATAGGAGACAACTGTGTACTGAACCTTTCCCGGAGTTTTAATGTAAACACTAGGGCATGCAAAGAAAGAATAGTTCCAAAATGGAATAGCCTAGTTAGAATGGTGACTAAAAATCACTGGCTCTTCGTGATGTCTGACGAGACTAAGCTGGAGGTAAATTGCAGGAACATGCCAACTGCGATAGGAAAGCTGTCATCCACAGGTGTGTTGACTACAGAGGAACAGTGTCATCTGCAGATAGGAGATTGGTTAACAGAATCAGAGGACAGCGCGAGGCGCAACATAACACTTTTGCAGCCAACTATGTAGATCAGAGCTCCCAGCCTGCGATGTCATCACAATGCTAACCTAATTACGGAAATCAGAAATTTTAGAAGATAGAAAAAATGAAGTGAAGCTGTTAGCAACCGACAACTTTAATCAGGCATGGAGGGATCAGGAAGCTGATATAAATAGGGGCCAGGGAGCCATCAAGCAGGAGGAAACCATCAGACAAGTCTTTACTCATCATATACACCTAGCAGCTACATCAATTACGGGATGTTTATGCATCGTCACTCTTGCAATATTAGCAGGAATTTTAATCCACCTGAGACGTTGGAAGAAAAGACAGACAATGAAGAGCACCAGTCGACTGTCGAGATTGCCGACCATCCAGATATCTAAACCAGTCCGAAGTATGCAAAAGGAGTCATCGCTGGAAGAACCGGAACCGAACATTAGCATCGAGATCATCCCCACAACAGCCAATATACCTCAACATCCCTGGCAAACGTGTCGTGAAAAAACAACTGGTACAGTTGGAGTGACCACATTAGGGTAGTAGAAAATTTATAAATAGAAGTGGTGCGATAGTTTTGTAAAATATAAGCGGCAACCCGTGTAGCTAGAAAGCAAGGTAAAGCGAAGCAAAGTCATAAAATTGTAATCATTGGAGAGGTTTGCTGATATAAGATGTAATAAAAGGAATTTATTTTGTGTTAATCATTGGAGAGATTTGCTGATATAAGATGTAATAAACGGAATTTATTTTTGTGTTTTTTGTTGTAAGTAATGATTTCTAACAATCTATTACGTGTAATGTAATTAAGGAGTACAATAAGTTAATCATAAAATTTTAAGGTAATAGAAATAAATACAACTAGAGAAAATTTAAAGTAAGACAATGAAATAAATTACATGTGAGACAAATAAAGAAGGTAAATTTGAAAAGAAGATATAATGGGATATGAAAATAAAATAAAGAAAAAAAATGTTACATGAAAAACGAGTGTAAAAAATGAAATATAGAAAGAAAAGATAATGTTTAAAGAAAATGTTAGGCAGAAAAGAAGAAAATGTAATAGGTATAAGAAAGAAATTTAAAAAAGATAATCAAAAAATTGAAGAAAAGAAAATATGAAAATCTAGATGGTAAAATGTAACGATGTAATGCTAAGAATCTGAACTGAATGTGAATTAAGATATTTTCAGTATTAATTGATTGCACTCTCCAGATCTAGTTCCCTGTGGAAACTAGTTTTTCAAAGGGGGGAGGGATGTTATGGCCCGATATACGGAAGATTCTTCCAGCAGCCAAAGGCATCACAGCGAAATAATCAGCAATTGCTAAACAATAACTTCGCATGGTATTGTTCTGCAACTGTCGGTTGTTTTGCTGATTAGCCCAACAGCTGGCTGCGATGAGCGCTTAGTGGAGAAATCGACGATTGCAATAATAACTCACCTTCGCATGGTAATTATTATGTAAACCGATTGTTTAGGTAGAACAAACGACAAGGTTGTTGTCGTTTGTTTACATCCGCGTTGTGAGCAAAGAAAGTTTACTTCCGAGTATCGGACATAAAAAGACTAATGACTCGTCTGGCGAGTGCCGTTTTATTATCAGTTATTGTGCTCGCAAGTTTCAGTTCGGTTCAGATTACCTAAGCGTCAGATAGCTTAGGGTAAATTACGATAGGTCAGTTTGTTATAATAAAGAAATAATTTGTGAATAGAAATTCGAGTTGCAAAGAAAGGTTATCGCGGTTCATTATTGGATTTTATTTATTCGAATGCTCAGGGGACACGACATTAGTATTGTTCTTATTTCGCATATCCTTATAGTATAATCGACTTTCAATGGTTCTTAAACGTCGAAATCTGCGAAACAAAAAATCTCGTTCTGCAATAAGAGATCTAATTTCAGCTGTGAACCATGGGCAACCAGCATCCATCCTGATACTACGTACATGTACAGGAACAAAGCGATCATGGAGATAATTTATTACTTTATAAAAAATTTGAATCTGATCGTTGACAGAGACGAGAGAATTAATACGAGCCCAAGGCAATGATTGGCATTCTTCATCAAGTGCAGCCATATTTATATTCTTATAATTACGAAAGCTATCCATTTTGTACAGAGGACAATTTCTTATATTAAAGTTGTAAGTAAGGAATAGAAAGTTGTGATCAAATATGGAAGGAGAAGTAATTTGGTTATGGTAGAAGACTGCACTCGTATCTGTAGTTAAGAACAGTTACTTGAGTTGAAATATGTTGGTAGATTATTAATAGCATTCAGGTGCAGATATTGTAATAAAAATAGAAAAGATTGAGCCAAACTGTTAGAAAGTAAAATATTTACATTAAAATCTCCTCCAATAACAATGTTAGAGTACCTGTGGGCTAAATCACTCAAGGTTTCTTCAAACTCAGGTATATTAGCGGGTGTAAAGCAATTTGGCGGGCAGTAGACTGAAGCCAATAAACATTTTTGTAAACCATATTCAATCTCAACACATAGGAATTCTAAGGGATCTGCAACAGAACTTCTTATCAAACCAGCCTTAATACCTTCGCTTATATATATAGCCACATCACCCCCATTCTGCCAGACCTATCATTCCTGAAAATCCTAAAGCCAGGTAAAGCAACCATAGAAGACGATATTTCTGAGCGTAGCCAAGTTTCGCAGACTAATATGACATGGATATTAGATTAATTAATTCATGAAAAAAGCTTCTTATTCCCGGTCCAAAGGCAAAGTAACGAGCGACCGCAGCTGATCCAAGTGACTCACACGATGAGCCCGACCTTCACCCCCAGGTTAACAAACAAATGACCCTCACTTGTGTACGCAGATTTAATTTTCCCCCGCTGACGCAATCGCAGGTCTTCACGGAGCATAGCACTTGTATTAGGAGTGACACTCTCATGAATAAATACAGGACTTCAGAGGAGAAGCCATCCAGATCCAACAATCGCATTTGTCCGAAAGTTTTCAGCGCAAGTAAGAATGCCCGCCGCTCGCAAGAACATGAGAATTTTGCGATAATTGGGGTATCAGCACCTATATTACAGTTACCCCAGGTTTGCTTTTTACTCGAAAAGCACTTACATAAGCAGATGGTATATGCTGAATGCGTGCACAGATATTTGATAAAATATTTCCAGGCCTTTCATTTACTTTGGAGGGGACACCACGAATTACTATATCACTCGCACGCTGTAACTGGCATAAGCTCTCATTTGTTTCCTCCAGAGCAGAGTACTTCGCCTTCATGATGATTATAGACTGTTCAACGGCATCAAGTCGTTTATTTATCGAGCCAATGATATCGTGAAACTTGGTCATCACCCTGGCTTCAGACTCCAGCACAAGCCCATTTATTTTAGGTAGTAATATGGCGACGATTCCTTCAATAACAACATCTGATGCATTATAAATGCTGGGAGAAAGAGCAGCTTTCGATGAGATCTTTAGAGCTCTCTCGGCACTCTTTGCCAACAGTGCAGCATCAGAGAGCGGACATACTTCAACACAAAGAGAAGTAGCAGCCTTAGTTCAGTTTTTTGTTATTCTCTCAGCACTTTTTGTCGACATCGAGGGAACCGTTTAGATTTCACGTTGAACTTTTGTGAAAAACGAGTATAAAATCTTTGCAAATATTTAATAGAAACCGATATTTTCAACAGAAACCAGGAGCCAAAGCAAAAGAATCCAAATACACAACATGGAAGATTGAAGTGACCGTAAATTAGATAAATATCGCCAAAAATCACAGAACACACCGGAGCAAGCAAGTAGGTAAACTATGCGGCTTCTGGATCAAGTGCATGTGTACTTGATGTAGTACGTGGTCTTGTAGGGTACAATGTGACCTTTGTTTGACCTTGAAAATGGGGGCGGTGTTTGGGGCGTGGTCATGTAGGCTACAATTTGACCTTGAGGGTTTAAAGATGGCGGTGGTGTTGTGTGTGGTGACGTAAGTGGGGCTTGGTCAATGTGGTGGTGGTGGTGGTTGTCGGTATTTGGGGCGTGGTCTTGTAGGCTACAATTTGACCTTGAGGGTTTAAAGATGGCGGTAGAACGTGATCTTGTAGGGTACAATGTGACCTTTGTTTGACTTTGAAAATGGCGTCGGTGTTTGGGGCGTGGTCTTGTAGGCTACAATTTGACCTTGAGGGTTTAAAGATGGCGGTGGTGTTGTGGCTGGTGACGTAAGTTGGGTTTTGGTCAATGTGGTGAGGGTGGTTGTGTTGGGTGTGTAGTAAGTGAGGATCATAAGAGGTGGGGGTGGCATGGGTTCGTGGAAAGCATTCGACCAATGGTTGCGCATACACATGTCCATGCATGAATCGTTGTAATAAAGCATTCAGCCAATCGAGACCGCCGGATGTGTGCACGAATTTAATTTAAACAAAACAGGAAATGTGTGGGTGGAACACCTGGGCCGCGATAATGTGCAAGAACAACACCGGATGTTTTTCAAAGTTTGAATTGGGAATAACAGGAAATGTGTGGGTGTACAAACGGGGCCGCCGGATGTTTGCGTGAATTTATTTTGGGCAAAACAGGAAATGTGTGGGTGGAACACCTGCACAATATTTCCACTTGTTGCGAAATTCATGCTATGACTCATACATATTCAAACACTCATACATTGTGCAAGAACAACACCGGATGTTTTTCAAAGTTTGAATTGGGAATAACAGGAAATGTGTGGGTGTACAAACGAGGCCGCCGGATGTTTGCGCGAATTTATTTTGGACAAAACAGGAAATGTGTGGGTGGAACACCTGCACAATATTTCCACTTGTTGCGAAATTCATGCTATGACTCATACATTGTGCAAGAACAACACCAGATGTTTTTCAAAGTTTGAATTGGGAATAACAGGAAATGTGTGGGTGGAACACCTGCACAATATTTCCACTTGTTGCGAAATTCATGCTATGTCTCATACATTGTGCAAGAACAACACCAGATGTTTTTCAAAGTTTGAATTGGGAATAACAGGAAATGTGTGGGTGTACAAACGAGGCCGCCGGATGTTTGCGCGAATTTATTTTGGACAATTTTCAAAGCTTGAATTGGGAATAACAGGAATAACAGGAAATGTGTGGGTGTACAAAAGGGGCCGCCGGATGTTTGCGCGAATTTTAGGTATTAGGACGGTTGAGCGTGGGAAAATTTTGGGGACCGTGGGAACTTTTTATACAAGTTGGGAGTTTTTAGTTGCTAGCTAAATGGGAATGATGTATATTTTTAAAAATAGAAAATTTTATATTGCGGTTATTTTTAGCTCAATTGAGACTTTTTCTCGCGCTAAAGCTTATCAGCAAAAAAAACAGCGTGTATAATTTATTTTTAGCTTGGAATAAGGTATATAAGGTAAAAGATATAATTTGAACTTTATCAGTATAAGATAAGATTCCTCGGAAGCTACATCAACGTTTATTTTATTTTAAATTTATCTGATTTAGAAGAAATAATGGACCAGCAACAAAGAATAAATAGAGTTTTAAACAAGGTCAACGCTTTCAGCACCTACCTGAATTAAGTGAATTCATTGAGCCAGTGAATTTTTATAACCAAACATATTAAATATGTATTTTATATAAAAAAACAAATAAAATAACAAAAAAGTTGACTCATAATATGGTTGTTGTTTTTTTTACCAAGAAATTGGTGCAGGGTGTTTGCAGCATTAGAGGGGGTGGTTATATTTCAACATTTTTTGTATAGGTGTTTGCAGTATTAGAGGGCGTGGTTATATTTTTGTATAAAACTGGACGCTTATGCACTAATTGTCAAAGTTTGTGATAATACCTAAAGCCAAAGGTTATTTGTGTATTTAATCCGTTATTGGTGCAATTTTACATTCAAACACTATTTTAATTTGTTTAAGAACAATGGCTTCAATTATAAAGAACGTAGTGAATATGGTTGATGAAATTAAAATGGCCTTGAGAAATTTAAATGGTCCTCTGGACAACCAAATCAATGATGTTCTTAAAAAATGCAGATTATATATTCAGCGATCGTGTTCAGTGTTAAGGATGAGTTCCAATATGGGAACTAAAAGGTGTCTTCAAAGGTGTATTATAGAACTCAAGGGATTTAAAGTAAAGCTACATTCACTGTTGCATCGTGGTCCGGGTAATAGTTCTCAAGGAGAGTCTAGAAAATCTCGTGTAGGTTGGGAGGATGTAGAATCAGCATTTATGGATCGAATCAGGACAGGAGTAGTAGTTAATTTAATTCATAAGGACCCCAAAATATTTTTAGAAGATGCTCAACATTTATTTTCACGACGAATTCAAAACATTTTAAAGAAGTATAACACACTTAAAATTAATTCTACGTTCTGTGGGGAGTTTAAAATTACTCGAAAGGATGATGATGTGCTTGAATTTAAATATTTCAATACAAAGAATGTGGTAGTAGATCGTGGCACAGATTTAAAGCAATGGTTTTTTGAAAATATTCAACAGAATATACTAGTTCAACTAGAAGAATTTCAAGAGCGTGATAGTGGATGGGCTTTATCAAGTATTATTAATTTAGCCGTCAATATTAATAAGTACGAACCCTTTCGAGGGTCATCATATATCGACTTACCACCTGAAATAAAGTGTAAACATGCGTGCATTAACATTAATAATAAGGATTCTGCATGCTTTGCATGGGCTATAGTTTCAGCACTTTACCCAGCCGAACATAATTCAAATAGAGTATCAAGTTATCCACATTACAGCGAGATCTTGAATTTGAATGGAATTGGTTTACCTCCTGAATTAAATGAAATAACTAAATTTGAAAAGGTGAATGCTATATCCGTAAACATATTTGCTTTGGAAAAAAGAAAAAAACAACTTCACACAGTTCCAGTTCATCTAACAAAAGACCGGCAAGATAAACACGTTAATTTATTATTAATTCAGAATTATTATGAAGATGATGATGATGATGATGATGATGATGATGATGATGATGATTATGATGAGGAGGAGGATTCTAACTTTGAAATTAAATACCATTATTGTTGGATTAAAGACTTGTCACGCCTAGTTTCGTATCAACTCTCTAAAACAAATAGAAAACAGTATATTTGTGATAGATGCCTTCGTTACTTCTATTCAGAAGAAAAACTAGCTGCACATGTTGATGACTGTGCGAAAATGAATGAGTGCAAAATTCTCTTGCCAACAGAATACAATAAATGGTTGAAATTTAAAAATTTTAATTTTAAGGAAAGCGCACCTTTCATAATATATGCCGATTTAGAATGTTTGTTGAAACCTGTTTCTAATGATGAGTTGGGGAAAACAACAAGATACCAAAAACATGAGGTCTACAGTGTGGGATATTATTTCAACTGTTCTTTTAATAGTAGCCTGAGTGCCTTTCGTTCTTATAGAGGTGCTGATTGTCAGCATTGGTTCGTAGATCAACTACAGCAGATTCTGAGAAAGGTAGAGGACATATTTTCAGAGATTAAACCACTCATTAGGTTAACTGAAGATGAGAAAGTGCAATTTACACAAGGCAGATATTGTCATATTTGTGAACAACCTTTTGCAATTGGAATAAAACGTGTACGAGATCATTGCCATCTAACTGGAAAATATAGAGGTCCAGCTCATGAAGAATGTAATCTTAATTATCAAGATACACGTATAATTCCGGTAGTATTCCACAATTTGAGCGGTTATGATGCTCACTTTATAATAAAGGAAGTTGCAACTGCATTTGAAGGCAGAGTGGATCTTTTGCCAATTAATAAAGAACGATATATATCATTTACAAAGAATGTTAAAGCTAGTCAAATTAAATTCCGTTTTATTGATTCATTCAAATTTATGGCATCATCTTTAGATAAACTGGCGTCATATTTACCTAAAGAACAGTTGCTTATAACAAAAAAGGAGTGGAACCATTTGAATTCTTCAGAATTTGAGCTAGTAACGAGAAAAGGTGTATTTCCTTATGATTACACCAGCGACTGGGGAAAATTGGATGAGGTAACATTACCACCCCAGGAAGCGTTTTATAGTCAATTAAATGAGTCTGATGTTTCTTATGATGATTACTTACATGCACAAACTGTGTGGAAAACATTTCGCATACAAACTCTTGGTGAATATTCAGATTTGTATTTAAAGATCGATGTTCTACTTTTAGCCGACGTTTTTGAGAATTTTAGAAAGGTATGTGCAAAAACATATGGTTTGGATCCTGCGCACTATTTTACTCTACCAGGATTAACATGGGATGCTATGCTGAAATATACCAAAATAGAGCTGGAGTTGTTAGCCGATGTCGATATGGTTATGTTCATAGAACGAGGAATTCGAGGTGGAATAAGTCAGTGTTCAAATCGATATAGTAAAGCGAATAATAGCTATATGATAAACTATAACGATCAAGAGGATTCCAAATATCTCATGTACTTTGATGTTAATAATTTATATGGTTGGGCAATGTCCCAGTATCTTCCAACACATGATTTCAAATGGGTGAATACGGATATAGAAATTACTCATGTATCGGATGAATCTCCATTAGGTTACATCTTAGAAGTCGATCTCGAGTACCCACAACATTTGCATGATAAGCATTCAGATTTACCATTTTGTCCAACACATGAAGCACCTACTGGATCTAAGGAGCAAAAACTGATGACTACATTATTTAATAAAGAAACGTATGTCATTCATTATAAAAATCTGAAGCAGTGCATAGCTCATGGACTTATTTTGAAAAAAATACATCGAGTTCTTCAATTCAATCAGTCTCCGTGGTTAAAGAAATATATTGACTTAAATACGGAAATGCGTAAGAAAGCTAGAAATGAATTTGATAAAAACAAATATAAGCTTATGAATAATGCGGTCTTTGGCAAAACCATGGAAAACGTACGTAAACATTCAATAGTAAAATTGCTTACTAAGTGGGAAGGTCGATATGGAGCTAAAGTTATGATAGCTAAACCGAACTTCCACAGCAGATCTATTTTCGATAGAAATTTGGTTGCCGTTGAATTAAATAAGACTGAAGTTTATTTTAATAAACCCATTTATATAGGAATGTGTATACTTGATATCTCTAAAACATGTGTTTATAAATTTCATTATGATTATATTTTACCAAAAATGGATAAAAATTGTAAACTGTTATATACTGATACCGACTCTCTAATTTATGAATTTAAGTGTGATGATATTTATAGAATCATAAGATCTGATGTTAATTATTTTGATACTAGCGATTATCCACAGAATAATGTATATAATATACCTTTAGTAAATAAAAAAGTTCCTGGGGTTATGAAAGATGAATTGAATGGGAAAGTAATGACCGAATTTATAGGATTAAGATCAAAAATGTATAGTATAAGAGTAAATAATGAAGATTCGATAAAAAAAGCCAAAGGCGTTAAATTAAATGTAATAAAAAATAGTATTAGTTTTGATGATTACTTAACATGTCTGAATAACTCTGTTGAACAGATAAGAACCCAGCAATACATACGATCAGATAAGCACAATGTATATAGCATAAGACAAAGTAAGATTGCATTAAGCTCTCATGATAATAAGCGGTTTTTAAAAGAAAATTCAGCAGACACACTTGCTTGGGGACATTTTAGTATAAAGCAATAAAAGATGGTTTGATAACTTAAAATGCAATTTTTATTTATAATATTTCATTTTTATCGACCCATGAATTGTGTTTTGCAGAGAACCCTAGCCATTTTACAAAAAATTTATTCTGTTTCTTCTTCAATACTTCTTCAACAAGGTAATCATGTGGATATTTCGTCTTTAGTAGTTCTTTTTCATAAAATCCTCCTTTGATTGGATGTCCCTCATAATCCTCTAGAAGATATGTCACCGGATTCGTATTTTGTATGGTTTTAATTTTAAAGATCTCAGTCGTCCAGTTCGGTGTGTACCCCTTTTCAAATATATGTTTGTGCTTGCTGATGCGAACATAGTCATCAGCCTTATATTTTGCTCTCTCCACCATTTTTATGAGATTGTATACTGTTTGTAGTTGAAGATTTTTATTAATGTGATTAACATCAGAGGGTCGCATTTTAATTGTCCTATGCTTTTTATTATTATATTCATAAACAAGATTGTGTACAAAATCAATCCAACGATAGGAACCATTCTTACTAAATTCTTTCCACATCATGCCTTTCAACGTCCTATTAAATCTTTCAACTATTGAGGCTTTCATTATACTAAAAGTCGAATAGTGTTTGATTCCATATTTTAGCATTAGTGTCTGGAATGTTTTATTATAAAACTCTTTACCATCATCTGTCTGCAAATGTTTAGGTACCCGGCCGCTTTTTAGAATTTTTTCCATTGCTGCCGTTACCTGTTTTCCAGTTTTATTTTTAATAGGTTCTACCCAAGCATATTTGGAAAATGTATCAATCACTGTTAGCAAATAGTAGAAGCCATTATTTTCACGAACATAAGCACCCATTTCAACCAAATCTGCTTGCCAGAGATCATCCAAATCTTTCATAATGACACGACGCCTGGGAAAATTTCGACGAGCTGCTTTGTGCAGCTCACTCACAAGGGCCTCTTTACTCATTGTTAGCTTTGACTATAAGAGATTCTACATTTATTAACCCTCGTAAGTTCTTTTCAATGTCTTCACACTTTGTATCAATATATACTTTTAACTTTTCAAATGACTTATTTATGTGCGATTGGGTCAATGTTTCCAGTTTTTCTCTAGTTATTTTAATAATATTATGTACATTCGCAAGCTCTTCCTCTAATTCACTCTTAGCTGTTTTTGTTTCTAAACTACTATGGGATTTGCAGAGGTCTAAATATTTATCTATTGCCTCATCTATATATAGCTTGTTTACAGCATCACTATCTTCTTCTGGATTTTTGAGATTCTTAATATTGCTGAATTGCATATCATAGTTATTATCTGATGTTAGCAGAAAACCTACTCCTGCAGGTCCGGTGAGGCCTCTTTCGCCTGGTTGCCCAGAGGGACCGCGTTCTCCTCGAGGTCCAGGAGAACCTCGTTCAATATTACCATCTCTTAGCGATCGTCCGAACTTATCAACAGTCATTTCATGAATAAATATATACAAAGCGGAAGGAAGTTTTTATAAAATTAAATCAGACTCCCTTAACTCCTCAATAATGGAAACAATTTCATTGTTATGACTATTATTCCCAGCTACTTGAGAGCCAATTAAGAGTCGTAATCTGTCTACCAATTCATTTGGATTATCCCAGTAAACATAGTCAATAGCCTCTCTGGGCAGCTTCATGAGTCCAATACCTTTATGGCTGCCAAATTTTCTTATAATATCCTTATATTTGGAGCCTCTACTACCTTTTATTTGTCCATCTGCACTATATTCACGTCTATGGGCATTAGAATCTTCCAAGATTTCTCGATAATGAGCTAAATCTTTTTCATCATATAAACTCTTTGATGGTTCTTTCATAAAAAGAAGTTCACATAAGCCCATTGTTACGTTATATTGCTTCCCATTAATAATTAAATTTTGTTCATCAATGTCAATGCTATATTTTCCAATTTTCCACCTCCCATCATCCATATAAACACCGTAAGTGTAGTCAATTTTAGGGCTTTTATCTACGTACAATTCTAAATATTTATTAACTAAGCCAGTTGATAAGTTGAGGGTGGAGTCTGATTTATTAGCTAAGGTTCTTGAATGAGTTGGTGTTCCATACTCATCTTGTGATGACATTAAAGAAGAGTCTCTATACTTCAGCGGTGTGCTTGTTGGTTCCATTTTCATATACATTTGTTTTGGGTTTAACTCGAAGCTGTCATAATCATCATCTTCATTTATTTTATTTTCCTTTTTAGGTTCTGATTTGATATCAGCACGATGTTTTACTTTTGTTTCACTTACAAGCTCTTTAAGTGGTTTTGTTATGGGCTTAAATGTCTCTTCAAGTTGGGATTCAACATCGATTCGCCCCGTTTTTATAGCTCGATACTTTTTCTTGATAGCATTCCTAGTTTTAATAATATCCTTGATTAAATCCTTCTTATTCGTAATGATTTCCCTCTTATTACCCATTTGTAATGATATTTATTTTTAAAACGATCTGTTAACTGCTTTAACTGATCTGTTAACGGCTTTATTAACTGGTCTGTTAACAGCTTTAACTGCTCTCGTAACTGCTTTAACTGGTCTGTTGACTGCTTTAACGGGTCTGTTATATTTATACAGAAATATATGTATCGAATCCCTGACGATAACGTCCCTTGCTTAAGGGGCTGTCTTTATCTACCACCAGAAACCCATATTTATACCCCCAACACTTAGCACACATATCTCGGAAAGTATCAAAATTCATATCCGTATTAACATGATCATCATAAGCGTGCCTAAGATTTGTATCATCTTGTTTAAATAAAATGAGAAAGTTGGCATTATCTCGTACCAAGTGTTTTGGTATATGAGTATAAGTCTGACAAAGATAGAAACTATCAATGTTATTATGTCGGCCCATACAAAAATAAGAGCGTATGTTGTCTTGTTTCCCACATGCTACATCATCAAAAATAAAAACTGAATTTTTTTTTGCCTCATCAAATGGTATAACATCATCATTATTAGAAAATGTATAATAGCCTAATCCTTGTATGGGGGACAAAAGTTTTCTTAAGTATAAATACTTTGATTGGTAGAGTGATTTTGAATATACATAAACGTTTTCATAACTCAAACCATTAGGATGTTCCAGCAAACTAATCATAACATTTGTTTTTCCACAATTGGAGGGACCAACTATTAGAGCACATATACTATTGGGTAATAATGAACTATGTCTTCCAGTTTCTTTAACATTGCTCTGAAAATCATTATTTCTTATTGGCAGCGATAGATTTTGCTTAATGAACTTCATTTTGAATACTAACTACAACCTATAAATGCTTACTGAATTTAAATACTTTTTTAGTTTGTATCTGAGTGTTGAAGGCTAAAGACATTTTACTTATGCTTGAGCATAATAAGAAAGGAGCGGGGGTAATTAACACACTCATTAATAGGTTGCCGTTTGAATTACACTTACCAGGCTACCAATATTGCGGACCTGGTACGAAACTAGCAAAAAGATTAGCTCGGGGTGATCCTGGTATTAATCCTTTAGATAGCGCATGTAAAGAACACGATATTGCCTACTCTAAATTTAAAAGTACACCAGATCGCAACATGGCAGATCGGATTTTGGCTGAAAAGGCTTGGAGTCGAGTTAAATCTACTGACGCAAACCTAGGTGAGCGTGGAAACGCATTGCTAGTTACCAATATCATGAATTCTAAGGCTAAATTCGGGGTGGGTATGGCGAAAATGAGGAATAAGAAGAAAATGAGCACACGAAAGAAAAATAAAAAAGTTAAGAAAAACATTACCCTGAGAGCGGTTATCTCAAAGGTGCGAAAATCTATTCAAAGGCAAAAACCTGATTCTTTGCAATGAGCCATTGCGTTGGCACGAAAGGAAGTAGGAGATACAATTAAATATAGGAAGAAATATGTGAAAGTTCCACGAGTCATACCTATACCAAAAACTGGCGGTATTTTACCATTCCTCGTTCCTTTATTTGCAGGTCTTTCTGCTTTAGGATCGCTAGGAGGAGGTGCATCAGCTATTGTAAACGCTGTTAATTCTGTTAAAGATGCAAAAGAGCAGCTCAAAGAGAGTAAGAGGCATAATGAAGAAATGGAATCCAAGCTAGTAGGAAAAGGCCTTTACTTAAAACCTCATAAAAAAGGATTGGGGTTGTACTTAAACCCAGAGCCAAAAAACTATTGAAAACGCTGCCTAAAAGACCGCTAACTGAGGTAGACTTACTTAAATATGCAAAGTATCTACCACATTTTCGAGGAGTTTTCATGCGTGATAAGCTTCCAAAGAAACTTAACAAGAAGGAATGCGGTATTATCAACTTGGATATATTATCCGGTCCAGGAACTCATTGGGTAGCGTACTATAAAAATGATGAAGATATTCAGTACTTTGATAGCTTTGGAAATCTACAACCACCATTACAAATTATAAAATATTTAACTAGTAATGTAAGGTATAATTATTCCCCATATGCAAACATATAACCCTGTAATATGTGGTCATTTATGTTTGAAATTTTTGTATGATTGTTACGAAAAATAAAAGAATATGTATGTATTTTTATTTATTTATTTAAAATATTTCCTTTATACAATAGGAACAACAAGGCCCCTTAATTCTATTATATAACTTCAATAGTTTGGATATTCGCAAAAATTCTCTTTTAACATGCCGGCAATTACAAGGATCTGGACCCGATGTTGAAGTATTGTAAGCCCAACTGCAGGATTCATAATGCTCCCCATATTTTGAAGTCAAAATGTTCATTTCTTTATATTCATCCAAAAAGCGGTAGGATTTTTTCTATTTCCTCCTTATGTTCTTCTAGTAACAACTTGTCATACTCTTGCAAGATTCTGCTAATATCGAAATGTTTAAGAAATATTTGCACTTCATCATTTAATCTTTCCATTTTTTTTTTATTTCCTTCTTGTACTACTGAATCCACCTGTGGTTAAAACTGAAATGATTCTCATTGCCTTTACAAATATATATATAAATGGGGGAGGAAACCAGATAATTGCGTCATTTTAAATTACACCACGATGTCATTAACACTTACATTAAGCGGAAATTCATCTATATTAACAACTGAGTATTTCCCACCCATAGATTTGTCAAGAGATTATGTATGTGGGTTAATTGATTTCCAAACTTACAATTCAATACCAAATGTTGAGAATAAAAAAAATAATCTATTTCACATTGGGGGTGCGGTTATTAGAAATACCTACAGGATCGTATGAGATAGATGACATAGCTGAATATCTTGAGAATCAATTAAGTAAATTAAGTAAAGAGAGTTACCATATAATATTGCGTGCGAACAATAATACTTTGAAAAGTGAAATCAAATCTAGTGGACCTATTTACTTTAACAAAGAGGGTACAATCGGATCCCTTTTAGGGTTTAGTAAGCGACAGCTGGAGCCTAATAAATTGCATGTATCAGATTTACCAGTTAATATAATTAAAGTTAATGCAATAAGAGTGGAATGCAATATAATAAGTGGATCATTCATGAATGATACACGAGTACATACAATACATGAGTTCTCCCCAAAGGTGGGGCCTGGTTGTAAGATAATTGAGGTACCAAAGAACGTCATTTATTTACGCTAACCACTCGAAGAATTACTTCCATTAGCTTAAAACTCCTTGATCAGGACGGTGATTTAATAAATTTTAGAGGGGAGACAATAACAGCTCGGTTACATCTTAAACCGCAACATGATAATATATAATAAGGATATATTACGTACATTAGTTACCCTCAACAACAGTTCTCCTACAACTCTCACCGAAATTAGACCTCAAAGAGAAAAAAGGCTCAAACTTACCACACAAAATAAGAATTACTTGAGATCTTTAGGATTTATCATAAAAGACGAGCAATGAGTGAAGTTTTGAGTATCAAGGATGCTGTAAGCTATGATAATAGTGTCGCAAAAATTGAATATCATAGTTACTCACCCTTTACGAACTCTTTCAAAAACAATGATGAAATACGTATAGCTATTCAACATCAAGACATCTATGTACTTCCAAGTGAAAGTTTTATTTACATTGAAGGGAAATTGGAATGTACTCCTAGGGCGGCTGACAAAACTGCCGATGTAAAGTTAACTAATAATGCGATGGCATTTTTATTTGAGGAGATCCGATATGAAATAAATGGAGTACAAATTGATCGCAATAAAAATGTTGGTCTTACCTCAACGATAAAGAATAAGCTTTCTTTGAACGAAAGTGAAAGTAAAATGCTTCTAAATTCAGGATGGTCTCTCACCACATATATCTCTTAACTCAGATGGAAACTTTAATTTTTGTATACCACTAAAATATCTTCTTGGATTTGCTGAAGACTATAAGAAAATAGTTATTAATGCCAAACATGAACTAGTTTTGATTCGTTCCAGAACGTACCTAAATGCAATTTATGCCAAAGACTGTGATGGCACAGTAAATATACTTAAATTACAATGGCATCTGCCGCATGTTACTGTAGCTGATATGGAAAAGTTGTCTCTATTGAAAATTACTGAAAGCAATCACCCAATTGAAATGGTATTTCGAAGTTGGGATTTGTATGAATATCCATCGCCACCACAGTCCACCCGCCATACGTGGGCTGTTAAAACAGTTAATCAACTAGAAAAACCAAGATATGTGATTTTTGCTTTACAAACTGACCGTAAAGATTCGAGTGAAAAAGATGCATCCAAATTTGATCACTGCAACCTAACAGACCTAAAAGTTTATCTAAATTCTGAAAAATATCCATACAATGATTTGAATATAAAATATAATATAGATCAATACGCTATATTATATGAGATGTATTGTAAATTCCAACAGTCATACTACAACCGCCGACCTGAACCATTACTCACTAAAGAGCAGTTCAAAAACTTGGCTCCTTTAGTTGTTATTGATTGCTCACGTCAAAATGAATATCTCAAAACTGGTCCTGTAGATGTAAGCATAGAATTTCAAACATCTGTGAATATACCGAAAAATACTGCAGCATACTGTCAACTTATACATGATAGAATAGTTCAGTACAATCCGCTAACTAGTGAAGTTCATAAACTGTAGAAAAAATGAATTGCATCATTGATATTCAAGGGTTCAAAAGTCCTAGAAATACGTTCATCTTAAAGGAAATTGCCATTATAACTCAAGATAATCAACTACAGCACTTTATTTTGAAACCAATATACAACTTTGAAAATCTACCGCCGGAGCTACAGAATCAAGCAAAATGGTTAAATCAATATCACCATGGATTTGTTTGGAATGGAGGACTTATTTCACAAGATAGTATCACTACCCTTTTTAAAGACATTCTCCAAGACAAAATCATATATATGAAAGGAAATGAAAAAATCAAGTGGATT
>OZ005740.1:213748231-213758095 GCA_963930735.1 Dioctria linearis | reverse complement strand
CACTTGCTTGGGGGCATTTTAGTATAAAGCAATAAAAGATGGTTTGATAACTTAAAATGCTATTTTTATTTATAATATTTCATTTTTATCGACCCATGAATTGTATTTTGCAGAGAACCCTAGCCATTTTACAAAAAATTTATTCTGTTTCTTCTTCAATACTTTTTCAACAAGGTAATCATGTGGATATTTCGTCTTTAGTAGTTCTTTTTCATAAAATCCTCCTTTGATTGTATGTCCCTCATAATCCTCTAGAAGATATGTCACCGGATTCGTATTTTGTATGCTTTTAATTTTAAAGATCTCAGTCGTCCAGTTCGGTGTGTACCCCTTTTCAAATATATGTTTGTGCTTGCTGATGCGAACATAGCAACCTTATATTTTGCTCTCTGCACCATTTTTATGTGATTGTATACTGTTTGTAGTAGAAGATTTTTATTAATGTGATTAACATCAGAGGGTCGCATTTTAATTGTCCTATGCTTTTTATTATTATATTCATAAACAAGATTGTGTACAAAATCAATCCAACGATAGGAACCATTCTTACTAAATTCTTTCCACATCATGCCTTTCAACGTCCTATTAAATCTTTCAACTATTGAGGCTTTCATTATACTAAAAGTCGAATAGTGTTTGATTCCATATTTTAGCATTAGTGTCTGGAATGTTTTATTATAAAACTCTTTACCATCATCTGTCTGCCAATGTTTAGGTACCCGGCCGCTTTTTAGAATTTTTTCCATTGCTGCCGTTACCTGTTTTCCAGTTTTATTTTTAATAGGTTCTACCCAAGCATATTTGGAAAATGTATCAATCACTGTTAGCAAATATAGTAGAAGCCATTATTTTCACGAACATAAGCACCCATTTCAACCAAATCTGTTTGCTAGAGATCATCCAAATCTTTCATAATGACACGACGCCTGGGAAAATTTCGACGAGCTGCTTCGTGCAGCTCACTCACAAGGGCCTCTTTACTCATTGTTAGCTTTGACTATAAGAGATTCTACATTTATTAACCCTCGTAAGTTCTTTTCAATGTCTTCGCACTTTGCATCAATATAAACTTTTAACTTTTCAAATGACTTATTTATGTGCGATTGGGTCAATGTTTCCAGTTTTTCTCTAGTTATTTTAATAATATTATGTACATTCGCAAGCTCTTCCTCTAATTCACTCTTAGCTGTTTTTGTTTCTAAACTACTATGGGATTTGCAGAGGTCTAAATATTTATCTATTGCCTCATCTATATATAGCTTGTTTACAGCATCACTATCTTCTTCTGGATTTTTGAGATTCTTAATATTGCTGAATTGCATATCATAGTTATTATCTGATGTTAGCAGAAAACCTACTCCTGCAGGTCCGGTGAGGCCTCTTTCGCTTGGTTGCCCAGAGGGACCGCGTTCTCCTCGAGGTCCAGGAGAACCTCGTTCAATATTACCATCTCTTAGCGATCGTCCGAACTTATCAACAGTCATTTCATGAATAAATATATACAAAGCGGAAGGAAGCTTTTTATAAAATTAAATCAGACTCCCTTAACTCCTCAATAATGGAAACAATTTCATTGTTATGACTATTATTCCCAGCTACTTGAGAGACAATTAAGAGTCGTAATCTGTCTACCAATTCATTTGGATTATCCCAGTAAACATAGTCAATAGCCTCTCTGGGCAGCTTCATGAGTCCAATACCTTTATGGCTGCCAAATTTACTTGTAATATCCTTATATTTGGAGCCTCTACTACCTTTTATTTGTCCATCTGCACTATATTCACGTCTATGGGCATTAGAATCTTCCAAGATTTCTCGATAATGAGCTAAATCTTTTTCATCATATGAACTCTTTGATGGTTCTTTCATAAAAAGAAGTTCACATAAGCCCATTGTTACGTTATATTGCTTCCCATTAATAATTAAATTTTGTTCATCAATGTCAATGCTATATTTTCCAATTTTCCACCTCCCCATCATCCATATAAACACCGTAAATGTAGTCAATTTTAGGGCTTTTATCTACGTACAATTCTAAATATTTATTAACTAAGCCAGTTGATAAGTTGAGGGTGGAGTCTGATTTATTAGCTAAGGTTCTTGAATGAGTTGGTGTTCCATACTCATCTTGTGATGACATTAAAGAAGAGTCTCTATACTTCAGCGGTGTGCTTGTTGGTTCCATTTTCATATACATTTGTTTTGGGTTTAACTCGAAGCTGTCATAATCATCATCTTCATTTATTTTATTTTCCTTTTTAGGTTCTGATTTGATATCAGCACGATGTTTTACTTTTGTTTCACTTACAAGCTCTTTAAGTGGTTTTGTTATGGGCTTAAATGTCTCTTCAAGTTGGGATTCAACATCGATTCGCCCCGTTTTTATAGCTCGATACTTTTTCTTGATAGCATTCCTAGTTTTAATAATATCCTTGATTAAATCCTTCTTATTCGTAATGATTTCCCTCTTATTACCCATTTGTAATGATATTTATTTTTAAAACGATCTGTTAACTGCTTTAACTGATCTGTTAACGGCTTTATTAACTGGTCTGTTAACAGCTTTAACTGCTCTCGTAACTGCTTTAACTGGTCTGTTGACTGCTTTAACGGGTCTGTTATATTTATACAGAAATATATGTATCGAATCCCTGACGATAACGTCCCTTGCTTAAGGGGCTGTCTTTATCTACCACCAGAAACCCATATTTATACCCCCAACACTTAGCACACATATCTCGGAAAGTATCAAAATTCATATCCGTATTAACATGATCATCATAAGCGTGCCTAAGATTTGTATCATCTTGTTTAAATAAAATGAGAAAGTTGGCATTATCTCGTACCAAGTGTTTTGGTATATGAGTATAAGTCTGACAAAGATAGAAACTATCAATGTTATTATGTCGGCCCATACAAAAATAAGAGCGTATGTTGTCTTGTTTCCCACATGCTACATCATCAAAAATAAAAACTGAATTTTTTTTTGCCTCATCAAATGGTATAACATCATCATTATTAGAAAATGTATAATAGCCTAATCCTTGTATGGGGGACAAAAGTTTTCTTAAGTATAAATACTTTGATTGGTAGAGTGATTTTGAATATACATAAACGTTTTCATAACTCAAACCATTAGGATGTTCCAGCAAACTAATCATAACATTTGTTTTTCCACAATTGGAGGGACCAACTATTAGAGCACATATACTATTGGGTAATAATGAACTATGTCTTCCAGTTTCTTTAACATTGCTCTGAAAATCATTATTTCTTATTGGCAGCGATAGATTTTGCTTAATGAACTTCATTTTGAATACTAACTACAACCTATAAATGCTTACTGAATTTAAATACTTTTTTAGTTTGTATCTGAGTGTTGAAGGCTAAAGACATTTTACTTATGCTTGAGCATAATAAGAAAGGAGCGGGGGTAATTAACACACTCATTAATAGGTTGCCGTTTGAATTACACTTACCAGGCTACCAATATTGCGGACCTGGTACGAAACTAGCAAAAAGATTAGCTCGGAGTGATCCTGGTATTAATCCTTTAGATAGCGCATGTAAAGAACACGATATTGCCTACTCTAAATTTAAAAGTACACCAGATCGCAACATGGCAGATCGGATTTTGGCTGAAAAGGCTTGGAGTCGAGTTAAATCTACTGACGCAAACCTAGGTGAGCGTGGAAACGCATTGCTAGTTACCAATATCATGAATTCTAAGGCTAAATTCGGGGTGGGTATGGCGAAAATGAGGAATAAGAAGAAAATGAGCACACGAAAGAAAAATAAAAAAGTTAAGAAAAACATTACCCTGAGAGCGGTTATCTCAAAGGTGCGAAAATCTATTCAAAGGCAAAAACCTGATTCTTTGCAAAGAGCCATTGCGTTGGCACGAAAGGAAGTAGGAGATACAATTAAATATAGGAAGAAATATGTGAAAGTTCCACGAGTCATACCTATACCAAAAACTGGCGGTATTTTACCATTCCTCGTTCCTTTATTTGCAGGTCTTTCTGCTTTAGGATCGCTAGGAGGAGGTGCATCAGCTATTGTAAACGCTGTTAATTCTGTTAAAGATGCAAAAGAGCAGCTCAAAGAGAGTAAGAGGCATAATGAAGAAATGGAATCCAAGCTAGTAGGAAAAGGCCTTTACTTAAAACCTCATAAAAAAGGATTGGGGTTGTACTTAAACCCAGAGCCAAAAAACTATTGAAAACGCTGCCTAAAAGACCGCTAACTGAGGTAGACTTACTTAAATATGCAAAGTATCTACCACATTTTCGAGGAGTTTTCATGCGTGATAAGCTTCCAAAGAAACTTAACAAGAAGGAATGCGGTATTATCAACTTGGATATATTATCCGGTCCAGGAACTCATTGGGTAGCGTACTATAAAAATGATGAAGATATTCAGTACTTTGATAGCTTTGGAAATCTACAACCACCATTAGAAATTATAAAATATTTAACTAGTAATGTAAGGTATAATTATTCCCCATATCAAACATATAACCCTGTAATATGTGGTCATTTATGTTTGAAATTTTTTGTATGATTGTTACGAAAAATAAAAGGATATGTATGTATTTTTATTTATTTATTTAAAATATTTCCTTTATACAATAGGAACAACAAGGCCCCTTAATTCTATTATATAACTTCAATAGTTTGGATATTCGCAAAAATTCTCTTTTAACATGCCGGCAATTACAAGGATCTGGACCCGATGTTGAAGTATTGTAAGCCCAACTGCAGGATTCATAATGCTCCCCATATTTTGAAGTCAAAATGTTCATTTCTTTATATTCATCCAAAAAGCGGTAGGATTTTTCTATTTCCTCCTTATGTTCTTCTAGTAACAACTTGTCATACTCTTGCAAGAATCTGCTAATATCGAAATGTTTAAGAAATATTTGCACTTCATCATTTAATCTTTCCATTTTTTTTTTATTTCCTTCTTGTACTACTGAATCCACCTGTGGTTAAAACTGAAATGATTCTCATTGCCTTTACAAATATATATATAAATGGGGGAGGAAACCAGATAATTGCGTCATTTTAAATTACACCACGATGTCATTAACACTTACATTAAGCGGAAATTCATCTATATTAACAACTGAGTATTTCCCACCCATAGATTTGTCAAGAGATTATGTATGTGGGTTAATTGATTTCCAAACTTACAATTCAATACCAAATGTTGAGAATAAAAAAAATAATCTATTTCACATTGGGGGTGCGGTTATAGAAATACCTACAGGATCGTATGAGATAGATGACATAGCTGAATATCTTGAGAATCACTTAAGTAAATTAAGTAAAGAGAGTTACCATATAATATTGCGTGCGAACAATAATACTTTGAAAAGTGAAATCAAATCTAGTGGACCTATTTACTTTAACAAAGAGGGTACAATCGGATCCCTTTTAGGGTTTAGTAAGCGACAGCTGGAGCCTAATAAATTGCATGTATCAGATTTACCAGTTAATATAATTAAAGTTAATGCAATAAGAGTGGAATGCAATATAATAAGTGGATCATTCATGAATGATACACGAGTACATACAATACATGAGTTCTCCCCAAAGGTGGGGCCTGGTTGTAAGATAATTGAGGTACCAAAGAACGTCATTTATTTACCGCTAACCACTCGAAGAATTACTTCCATTAGCTTAAAACTCCTTGATCAGGACGGTGATTTAATAAATTTTAGAGGGGAGACAATAACAGCTCGGTTACATCTTAAACCGCAACATGATAATATATAATAAGGATATATTACGTACATTAGTTACCCTCAACAACAGTTCTCCTACAACTCTCACCGAAATTAGACCTCAAAGAGAAAAAAGGTTCAAACTTACCACACAAAATAAGAATTACTTGAGATCTTTAGGATTTATCATAAAAGACGAGCAATGAGTGAAGTTTTGAGTATCAAGGATGCTGTAAGCTATGATAATAGTGTCGCAAAAATTGAATATCATAGTTGAGAACTCTTTCAAAAACAATGATGAAATACGTATAGCTATTCAACATCAAGACATCTATGTACTTCCAAGTGAAAGTTTTATTTACATTGAAGGGAAATTGGAATGTACTCCTAGGGCGGCTGACAAAACTGCCGATGTAAAGTTAACTAATAATGCGATGGCATTTTTATTTGAGGAGATCCGATATGAAATAAATGGAGTACAAATTGATCGCAATAAAAATGTTGGTCTTACCTCAACGATAAAGAATAAGCTTTCTTTGAACGAAAGTGAAAGTAAAATGCTTCTAAATTCAGGATGGTCTCTCACCAATATATCTCTTAACTCAGAAGGAAACTTTAATTTTTGTATACCACTAAAATATCTTCTTGGATTTGCTGAAGACTATAAGAAAATAGTTATTAATGCCAAACATGAACTAGTTTTGATTCGTTCCAGAACGTACCTAAATGCAATTTATGCCAAAGACTGTGATGGCACAGTAAATATACTTAAATTACAATGGCATCTGCCGCATGTTACTGTAGCTGATATGGAAAAGTTGTCTCTATTGAAAATTACTGAAAGCAATCACCCAATTGAAATGGTATTTCGAAGTTGGGATTTGTATGAATATCCATCGCCACCACAGTCCACCCGCCATACGTGGGCTGTTAAAACAGTTAATCAACTAGAAAAACCAAGATATGTGATTTTTGCTTTACAAACTGACCGTAAAGATTCGAGTGAAAAAGATGCATCCAAATTTGATCACTGCAACCTAACAGACCTAAAAGTTTATCTAAATTCTGAAAAATATCCATACAATGATTTGAATATAAAATATAATATAGATCAATACGCTATATTATATGAGATGTATTGTAAATTCCAACAGTCATACTACAACCGCCGACCTGAACCATTACTCACTAAAGAGCAGTTCAAAAACTTGGCTCCTTTAGTTGTTATTGATTGCTCACGTCAAAATGAATATCTCAAAACTGGTCCTGTAGATGTAAGCATAGAATTTCAAACATCTGTGAATATACCGAAAAATACTGCAGCATACTGTCAACTTATACATGATAGAATAGTTCAGTACAATCCGCTAACTAGTGAAGTTCATAAACTGTAGAAAAAATGAATTGCATCATTGATATTCAAGGGTTCAAAGGTCCTAGAAATACGTTCATCTTAAAGGAAATTGCCATTATAACTCAAGATAATCAACTACAGCACTTTATTTTGAAACCAATATACAACTTTGAAAATCTACCGCCGGAGCTACAGAATCAAGGAAAATGGTTAAATCAATATCACCATGGATTTGTTTGGAATGGAGGACGTATTTCACAAGATAGTATCACTACCCTTTTTAAAGACATTCTCCAAGACAAAATCATATATATGAAAGGAAATGAAAAAATCAAGTGGATTACCGATATATTAAAGTTGGAAAATAATGTACCAATTTACAATTTAGATGAAAAGGGATGTCCTATATCAGAAGAATTAAGAAAAAAATATGTTGATGTACCACGATGTATGATACATAATGGTGTATGTGCATTACAAAATGTTTTCCTGTATAAGAAATTTATGGATAATTTTTAATAAAATACAATTTTTTGTTTTAAAAAATCAATTGTTTTATTCACATAATATTATAAACTTTATTCACTTCAACTGCAACTCTACAGTTTATGAAATGTCCATGTTGTAAGTCTGCCTCATTTTCCTCAAATCAACAGATGTGATGTCTGATTTATATGTAGAGTCATTCTCTCTGAAGTATTCAATTTCACCATTACTCAAAATTCGCTCTCCTTCAAGTTCATGATATTCATAACAGGATATTTTTAGAGTTCTATGCTCATAGTTGCTATCATATGTACATCGAACTCTCATTGATTTGTCCTCCTCAAAGTTTAATTTAAAATGCCTGTAAAACACACGATCACTCTCTATAATTCCACCTATATCTTTTTCTTTGTTTATTAAGTTTTGCCTAAATCCTTCAATTGCCTCCTCAACACTCACTACACTATTTTCTGGTATTAATTCCACATCAGTTTCCTTAGGTGATTCAGTTCCATTTTCTGAAGAGATAACAGAAGAATCATCATCATTTAAGGGTATATTAGTTGTTGTTGTAGGTAATGCATCATAAGTAGCATTACTTAGTGTAAGTAGCCGAAATGATAAAGAAATTTGAATGGAATCATTATTTGGCAACTGTATATTAAAATCAATATTATCGCTTGATTTTTGTCCTAAGTTTAAATTGATTGGGAGTGCTAAGCAATTTGCATATAAAGAGCATGCAAATGCAAATGAAATAAAAGTTTTTAATGACATAATATCTCTTTATTTGTTTAGTTGTTGATTGCTCAAAACGTTGACAAAGACTATGCATTATTACGGTGATTTAATTGATTATATACAATACGACCCTATTACTCAATTTTCATATCAGAATTTGTTTGGGTATTACTGCTTTCACACTCTTTTACATCTTTTATTTTTTCTGATTTATTTGCTTCTTGTTGCTTTATTGGTTTACGATACCACTCCTCCTCACCTGCAAACGGGCAGTTATGTAGGAAGAAATTAGTACTTGGACGTCTGATCGTCCCATCTTGTAGCCAGCCTACTACAGTTATTTCTCCTCCCTTGACTTCAATCTTAACATGTTCAAATGGATTGATGCGCATCTCCCCAAAATTTGAGGGAATTGGTTGACCTCTAGTCAAAGTTAATACCTTGCATCTTTTACCATTTTCAGCAGTCATATATACTTTCATTAAGTCACATCTTACAACTGAATGCACAATCTTCATATACATCCAACCATTCAGACAGGTACAAAAATGCGTTTCATCCAATATAGAATCAGCCCAAAACATTTTTTTTTTATGTCCCCCTTTGAAAGTATGTTAACCTATCTATTGTCAGATTACCAATGATCAGGTGTTAAAAATGAAAATATATTTATACATTTTCTTTCCTCCATACACCTGAATAATCGATTTTCTGTTTTGTCCAAAATAAATTCGCGCAAACATCCAGCGGCCTCGTTTGTACACCCACACATTTCCTGTTATTCCCAATTCAAACTTTGAAAAACATCTGGTGTTGTTCTTGCACAATGTATGAGTCATAGCATGAATTTCGCAACAAGTGGAAATATTGTGCAGGTGTTCCACCCACACATTTCCTGTTTTGTCCAAAATAAATTCGCGCAAACATCCGGCGGCCTCGTTTGTACACCCACACATTTCCTGTTATTCCCAATTCAAACTTTGAAAAACATCCGGTGTTGTTCTTGCACAATGTATGAGTGTTTGAATATGTATGAGTCATAGCATGAATTTCGCAACAAGTGGAAATATTGTGCAGGTGTTCCACCCACACATTTCCTGTTTTGCCCAAAATAAATTCACGCAAACATCCGGCGGCCCCGTTTGTACACCCACACATTTCCTGTTATTCCCAATTCAAACTTTGAAAAACATCCGGTGTTGTTCTTGCACATTATCGCGGCCCAGGTGTTCCACCCACACATTTCCTGTTTTGTTTAAATTAAATTCGTGCACACATCCGGCGGTCTCGATTGGCTGAATGCTTTATTACAACGATTCATGCATGGACATGTGTATGCGCAACCATGCCCTCATTGGTCGAATGCTTTCCACGAACCCATGCTACCCCCACCTCTTATGATCCTCACTTACTACACACCCAACACAACCACCCCCACCACATTGACCAAAACCCAACTTACGTCACCACCCACAACACCACCGCCATCTTTAAACCCTCAAGGTCAAATTGTAGCCTACAAGACCACGCCCCAAACACCGACGCCATTTTCAAA